>PVJX010006617.1:0-76430 GCA_004027295.1 Dolichotis patagonum | reverse complement strand
TATACTATTGTGTTATGTTTGATATTATTGTAATTGAAACTATGCTCAACTATAGCAGAGTAAGAGATATGGTGTTAGATACTGTTGATGTCCAGTTGACTTAATGTAAAGTACTGTGTTGCCTATGTTGTCCTCTTCTGATCTGCTCTGTACTGCCCCCTTTTGTTTTATTCTCTTTTAAATAAATAAAAAAAAAATAGAAGGTTTTGGAATCAGGTTTAATGCCAGGAGAGGGGCAGTTAGGACAATTTTAGGTCTAACAGGCCCAGAAGATCTTTCATGAGTATATTATTGCTCTGAATTGTTGCTTTCTCTTTATATATTTTGAGACAGAGTCTCACTACATAGCCCAGGCTGCCCTTGAACTCACAACAGTCTTCCTGCCTCAGCCTCCCAAGTGCTGGGATTACAAACATGAGCCACCATGCTTCGTTGTTCCTTTCTATACTTCTAATTTTCTTTAAGTATTTAAAAATAGTTGTATTCATGTTTTTTAAATTATGACATTTCAATTTGTTGTTATTTTTTAAGCATTGCCCACTATTTTGCAGTAGGGACTCTGGCTGGTGCCTCAGAACACCCAAGCCTCTGCTTCGCCTGAGGGGTTCACAGCTGTTGACCGGAAGTCAGCCAGGCTGCAGCTGGCCCCCTGGCCTTGTCAGTACACAGCCAGTTTTCTTCTTTGTTTTAATGAACCTGCTGCAGACAGTCCCAGGGTCATGGAATATGATCCAGATTCCCAAGAGCAAGGCTGTCTCTGGTTTCATCTATTTATATTTCACTCCCTCATTCCTTCCACGCACGCATTCTCCTGACCCACAGCAACCCTGTTGGTGTGCTTCGTGTGTGTGTGTGTGTGTGTGTGTGTACTTTTTCATCTCAATACAGTATACATTTAAATACCCATTCTTATTATTAGGAATAACAAGAAGGACTGTTGTGACAATAATTAGAAACCTAAAGTAACTTTTAAAATTCTTGGATTAGTTTCCTTACAGTAGATAGCAGAGTTCCCAGTGTCCCTATTGGCCAGGTATCCTTGTTTGTTGACATATTATCAGTAAAGTCTGTAGTCATGCTTCCTCCATTTTACCTGAGGTGCTTTTTCTGCCCAGGATCCCCCCCCCAGGCTCCCACAGGACCCTTAGTCATGTCACCTTAGGCTCTTTTTTGGGGTTGTGTTCTACCTTTACAGTTGGGAGCGATGGTCAGATGTTTTATAAATCTCTACTGGGATTTGTCTCATGTTTTTGTCAGGACTAGAAGGGTTTGAGATGTTGGGGAAGGAAGATGACAGAAGTGCCCTTTCCTTCCAGCATCTCAAGGGGGTCCCTACTGTCACCATGATGTCCACTCTTGGTGATGCTGTCCAACTGGCTGAGGCCGTGCTTATCAGGTCTCTCCCTTCTCCTTCCACACTGCACTATTCTGATGGGGAATCATGTGGGACCTAACTGAAGGCTCAGGGAGTCAGGCTTCCACTCCTCCAGGACAGAACATCTACACAGAGTAGGTGGCATCCTCTGCATGTAAAATTTGTGACCCCCACACACTTTTTTAAATGCTTTTTTGTGGTGTTGGGTATCAAACTCAAGGCCTGGCACATAGTATTACATTAGAAGCTTTTTATTTATTTACTTTCTGTTGTTGTTACCAGGAATCAAACTTAGGGCCTGACACTTGCCAGGCAGGCACTGTGCTGCTAAGCTATATCCCCAGCCTTAGAAGCTTATTAATTAAAAACAAAATAAAATCTATTATATGTTATAAAATGCTTTTCTGTGCCAATTATTACTCTTTGGATTTTTTTCCTTTAGTCTATTTATGGAAGAACTGTACTGATACCTTCTGATATTAAACTAGAGAAACCTCAACTGTAGGGGTCTATTTCTCAGATATGATTGCCTCTGGTTTCGTAATATTTTGTTTAGCACGTTTTTGTGCCTAATTCCCAGTGAAGCAGGCCTCCCCAGCCCTTTGTTTGTGCTTGTCTAGCTTGGCATCCCACAGCCCAGCTTCATAAGCTGAGCTGGATACATCCCTCTCCTTTTCACTTTCTGGAACATTTTGTCCGAGGCAGGAATTTGCTAGTCCCTGGAGCTGGGTGGAGCTGGTCTGAGTTGCAGGAAGGGGAGGCTCAGTCAACCACTTCACCACATTCTGTGCTTCCTTTTGTTCTTAGTTTTGTCATTTTACAGTTTTCCAGGAATGTATCTACTTTGTTTAGGCTTTCGGTTTTATATGCATATTAGCATTCCTAATTCTCTTCTAAAAGCCTGTGCTGTGCCTGCCAGTTCCCTTCCTTGTGTTGTGTCTGTGAGTCCTGCTTTTCTGCCTTTGTTCCTGCTTCGCTGTGCTTGTCCTTCCAGGGCCTAGCTCTTCCCTCTCTCCTCCTCCCTACCCTGTTGATCTCTGCCCTTAAATGTTTCCTCTTTCTGTTTTGGTTTGCTCTGAATCGAATTTCTGGAGCTAATGTTTAGTTGGAACAAAGCTGGTCGTGAGTCAAGCACCTTGGCCATTCTACCCCTTTCTTGGTGATTTTTTTTGTAGTACTGGGGAGTAAACCCAGTGTCTCCACACTGACCCACATCTCCTGCCCTTTCTATCTTTTATATTGAGACCGGGTCTTGCTAAGTCATTAAGATGCCCAGGCTGGGCTTGAACTTGTGATCCTCCTGCTTCAGCCTTCCAGAGGGCTGGGAGTACAGGCATGCCACACTTCACCCTCTCTGGTAATTGTTTCTAACAATTGTGACAGCTCCTTTCTCCAGCACCTGTGCATCCCACGTTGCATTAGACCTAGAGCACCCACCTTTGCCCTCCCAGAAGGTACCACAAGCCCTGTTTGAGAGGTTTGATTTTTACCTTGAACCAATTCAGAAGTTTCTCAGCCTGTGCCCCAGTCCCTGGGTCACTTCTTCCCTTGGCCCCTAAGTAGCATTTTCAGAGGAGGCCAGAGCCAGGTCCTGCTGTGCTGGAGAGGATGCCCTGCCTGCAGGTGGTGGCAGCAGAGGAAAGGAGGCTACAGGAGCCCCAAGGTCAGCTGAGGCCCTGGCCTCTACCTCCTCAGGGAAAGCTGGCAGTGAGGGGGAGGGCTGCAGGGCCTCCAGGAGGAGGTGCTGGGAAGTGCCCTGGGAGTGCTCCCCTGGGGTGGCTGGCAGGCTGGGGGCAGGGATCCGAATGAGGAGAAGCTCAGTAGGTGACTCACCGCCCATCACTGTGCCACAGCCTCAGGATGCCGATGAGCAAGGGATGGGGGCATCTGAGCACAAATGCCAGTTGCCCGACACAGTGCCCAGTGAGTGCTCCTACTGGCCTGTGGGTGTCTGGACATGGCAAGGGCCAAGGCCAGGCCGCTCAGCTGGGTCTGTGCCAGTCACGAGAGAGGAATGAGAGATCCGCAGGGGCCAGGAACAGATGTGACCCTCCCAGCTTTGCCCTACCAGCATCCCCGTTGGTGGGGAGGAACAGGGCAGCAGCTGTGGCCGTAGTGCATCTGGGGCCACCCTGACTCCCTTCAGGCTGGACCATGCCTGCAGAAGCCCCTGTCATGAGGGCCCTGCCCTGTCTCCGGCATGTGGGATGGTATTGAGAGCCCAGGCCACCCACCAGGACCACAGGAAGGAGTTTGCCGGGCAGGGGTAGGTTAGGACTTGTGTCTGGGAGGCAGGGCCCAGAGGCAGGACAGGAGGCAGTGGTGGACAGGGTAGGTGGTGGCACAAAGGGAACCTAAGCCCACACAGCCAGCCCAAAGAGGCAGCCAAGGCAAGGAGGTGCGCCAGCGGCTGCCCGTCAGCAGCCACTTGCGGTTGGAGGCTGGGGGTGCTCACGCCCGTGAGCTTTAGCTTCCAACAGACAGTGGGACCTGGCCCAGCAAAGTGGAGGTGAGACCACAAACCCCATTGCATGTAGCAGGGGACAGCATCGCAGAGACTACTCAGTGGACATACTCGGCACCAGGGCGTCAGAAGTCCTGCCCATAATGGAAGAGAAGGCTGGGAGTTGCTCTTCTGGTAGGGCAGGGCCAGGGCAACAGCAGCAGCCATTCTGCCCACTAGTTGGATAGCCAGGCTTCTGATGCTTCCACAGGCAGTGGTCAGCATAGGTTTGGACAGCAGGCCTCCCCCCAGCCTCTGATGGGGATGATGGTGGGAGTCTGAGTCTGGGCAAAGCTCTTGACCCAGTATCTTGCAGGGCCTCAATCTCCCATGCACCCAGAGCCCAGACGCTAATGCTGCTGGCCTTGCCTGCCCTCTGCTCACTCTAGCAGTCCTGTGCACAGAGGGCAGAGGTGGCCCTTGGCACACCTCCCCGTGCTGCCTCTGCACCTCCTAACAGCAATGCAGCTCAGCCCTGGAGGGTTCCCAGCCCCTCTTCTGCCTCAGGAGGGCTCCATCTTGTAGGGGTCATGCTGCACATGCTGCAGAGGGCAGCAGTAAGGACATACTGTCCCCACCAGTGTGGGCACTGGCTGCTTGTCCAGAGAAGAAAGTATGGCCATGTCCTTGGTGCTAGCCTCAGGCATACAGAGTGAGGTGGGGTCAAAGACCTTGGATAATTCTGGCTTCTCTGGAGAAGCCAAGCCACCAAGGCTATGTGACGTGCTTGAGATTGAAGGAATGGGATGCAGGGCTCCAACAGCACCTGGGCAGAGGGGATGGGTGCTCCTGAGCGATGGGACTCAGTGCTAGGCCAGGGGACTCTGGGATACCTCCAGTTACAAGGACTGGAGCTCTGCCAGCCCAAAGGGCCGGTCAGGCTGAAGTCAAGTACAGGAGATTAGGGGCCTATTCCCCACCGCTCCCCAGCCCAGACTTGTAATATTGGCTCCAGACCAGCTCTGTTCAGAGTTTGGCCCCTGCCTCAAAAAAGCCCACACTTGTGGACCACCTTAGCCCCGGCCAGCTGGTATGGTGGAGCCCCCTGTCCCATCCACCTGGCCTCTTTAGAGGCTCATATCTCACCCAACTGAGTAGCCACAACTGAGGTCCACTTAAGGCTGCCTCCACCCAGCCACGTTGTTGCTCCAGGAGTGGGTCTGGCAGGGGCCTCTCTGCCTTGTCCCTACTGATACTTATGGCTGGACCCTTCTCTGTGGTGCTGGTCACATGTCCCAGGGAGCAAAATCAGCCCCAGTTGAGACTACTGGTATCTGGCGGTATGCCCAGCTCTGGGTGTGTGTGTAGGGGGTATTAATTTAAATTTAAAGTTGGGCATGGACGCACATACGTGTAATCCCAGCACTTGAGAGCTGAGGCAGGAAGATCACCTGAGTTGAAGGCCAGCCTGGGCTACATAGTGAGTTTGAGGTCAGCTTGGACTACATGGTGAGACCCTGTCTCAAAAATCAAAAACAAATTTAAGTGGTTGCCTGTAGTGGTGACAGAGCCTTGGATCCAGTACACTGTTGTCCTGGCCTCCATCAGGGCCTCGCCTTGGCTGAGCCGAGTGGAAGGAGTGGAGCGTGAACTCATTCCCATCCCCTGCACAGGCTTCAGCCTTTGCCCCATGAGTCACCAAGGCTGGTACAGAGCTCCAAGAACCTGATGGGCTGCTTTCCTTGGCTCCCACAGGTGCCACTGTCTCATTCCAGCCTTGGGTGACTACAGCACTTCCAGGAGCTACCCTTGACCACGGGCCGGGCACTAGCTTTGCCCAACACACACACACACACACACACACACACTTGTGGGACACCTGCACATCCTACCACTGGCCCTCCACACTGGCTCCTATCCCTCTCACCAAGTTCCTCCCTCACCTTTAAACACTGGGGGAGGGTCACTCCCCTTAGAAGCTGTAACAGGAGTGAGGGCAGGCCCTGCCCTCTGGGTGCTCTCTCCCAGATGGTAACCACCATCCCCTCACACTAGAGAGGAAGCCCATTGGCTTGTGCTGTCTCTAGGCCCAGCACAGAGCCCACACATGAACGGAGACAGGTCCCGATGAGGAAATCTCCCAGAAGTCTCTCTCCAGGCCCCCTGGGGGCGGGGGGAGGAAATTCCTGAGGGAGTTCTCAGGCCTGGACACACAAGGGCCCAGGCCCCAGGCCAACTCCCGCAGTGGCCCCAAAGCTCCAGGAAACTGCCTCTCCCTCCCGCCAGGCAAAAGCAGCTCCCTAAAGTCCCTTCCATCCCAGCCAATGGACAGTGGCTCCTAAAGCTCTCCAGGCCACCCAAACTCCCTTTTGCCTCCTGTGTCACCCTCCTGCCCCCCCCCAATACCTTTAGCCTGCTCACAGACTTCCATTCAGCATCTCCCCCGCCACTGCCTACACACATACCCTGCCTTTGAGGCAGGAGTCCAGCAGTCCAAGAAGAACCATCAGTGCCCTGCTGGGCCCCAGGAACCCACCTCAGGGTGCTCCTTGAACCCCATGAGGCAGGGGGTCCACAGTGAGCTCAGGGCCCGTCACATCTGGACACGGGATGGAGGGAGGGCTTCAGGCTCCACCAGAGTGGCCTTGCTTGTCTCACCAGCCACCTAAGTCTGCTCCTTGGTACTTTAATGGAATACCAGAAAATTCTAATGAACAGCCATTTATTTCTCAGACTTCTGGAGGCTGAGAAGCCCAAGACAGGGAGCCCTTGTCTGGTGAGGCCTTCTGTGTCATCCCAAGGCAGGAGGCAAATGGACAACAGCAGGTGAGAGAGCAGCAAGATCCCACTCCTCTTTGAGCTCAGAGTCCCCCATAACCTAGTCGCCTCTTGAAGGCCTCACCTTGGCCCTGGATGCCTTGCTGCCCCCAGATGGCAGATGGTCAGGGGCAGCAGTTGAGCTGGGGTGACCGCAAGCCTGGGCTGTACAGTCTCTCTGCCAGCCTAGCAGGGGAGCAGCAGGAAGAGACCAGTGGCTGCTCTAGGCAAACCCCAGCTATGGTTTAGACAGCAGGCTGGAAGTGCTCATCACGGGGGGTTCTCAGGGGGCCCTGCACAACAGGCCAGGTAACTAGGTGACCCTGTGAGGACCAGGAAGGGCAGTCATGTTTGCTCTGAAGGACAGCACCTGCTAAATGTTTTGTGACCTGCCCAGCCCAAGGAGGGGAATTTCTCTACCTCATACGCAACACCACAAACGCCACTGTGCAGGGCTGGTCACCACAGGTTCTAGCACATGGACACGCTAAATGCCCAGCACCCTAGCACCTCAAAGTCCCTGAGCTGCAGCATGGCCTCAAGCAGGTCGTTGCCCTCTTGGGTGCCTGTCTTCCTCCAGACTTGCTTCTCTGGTCTCGTGTCACAAACAAGCTGTTTCAAGTCCCTGAGGCCTGGGGGCTATCTGTTCCTGTTTCCTGCCCAGCTTGGCCTGACTGATGTGGTCTGTAACGATTTAATCCCAAAGTACCCAGTGCTTGAGTGTGGGTCCAGGGAAGGTGTCATGCTGCAGGTGCAAAGGAACTTCCCTCAGGAGGCAGCACTAGCGCAGAAGACCAGTTAGGGAGTCTGGGTGTGAGCTGGGGAGCACGTGGCTGCTTATGCCATGGGCCAGGCACACAGGGCCACACCAGCAAGTCCAAGATCTTCATTCATGTGGCCTATTTCCTTACCTCTCCTGCGGCCTAACCACTAGCTTAAAAAGGCTGGCACAGAGGAATGAGGGGCCACCTGTGCCCTTCCCCTGCTGAACCCTGAGCCCCAGCCCACCCTCCTCCCAGGCTGGTCCAGGAACACCTGAAACTGAGCCTCCATTTCCCAAACAGGATTTGGTTTCATAGTTGAAGTGGATACCTCAGGAGCAGCAGTTCTCACAGTGCAGGCCTCTTTCCCTTCTTCTGGCCGCTGTGGGCAGCTGCCCCACTGCTCCCCTGGCTGACCTGGAGCCCACTGCAACCCCCCTTCCTGGTCCCAGCTCCAAGCAGCATCTTCTGTACTGTCGTTGGCAGATGAGACACCACTGTTTTTTGCACCTTGCCCCGTTCTGCAAACCCACCATCCTGACAAGATGAAACCCACAGAAGACGCTGATTTCCCTGTCCTCTGTTCCCCATCTCTGATGAAAACTCTGGGAAGTTTTCACTCCTCCTCACTCTTTGGCCCCAGGTGCTGACAGAGTTACCAGTAGCAGAGCCAGTGTGGTGGTGCACACCTATACTCCCAGCACTCTGGAGGTGAAGGCAGGGGAACACAGAGAGTTCAAGGCCAGCCTGGGCTACACAGTGAGACACTGTCTCAAAAAATAAATGATAATAAATAAATAATAAATATGCTGACTCTTCAGACTGGGAATGTAGCTCAGTGGTAGAGTGCCTGGCTAATATGCACAAGTCCTGGGTTTGATTCCCCAGTACTACAAAAAAGGATTACTTGTAGCGCCCCTCTGTAAACTGAGCTTTTCCCTTTTGTTTATTTTTTTGGTGAAGCTTGGGATGGAACTGAGGGTCCAGTGCATGCTCTCACTGAGCTACATGCCAGCTGAGAGAGTCTTTATTAGACTTTCCCTGGTTCAGAGAAGGAAGGGTGTTACTGGCACTGCACCAGACTGCTGGGCTCCAAGGTGGAGATATCAACCCCTTTGCTGGTTTGCTGGGACAAACAGGTTTGCTGAAAGGAGCCTTGGGCATTGCCTTGCCTGCAGATCCACTCAGTTCCCCGGGGCTACCACCTTCTGGCCATCCCTGCCATTTTCCACATCCCCCACTGCCTGTGGCCTTCAGGAAACAAACACACACAAAAGCCAGGCAGGCAGGCGTAGTATCTGTGGGAGCTGTGTGAATTCTCGGCATCATGGGTAAGCAAAGAAAGAAAGACTGGGGCCATGGGAGCCACAGTGGGCCACCAAGGCAGCAGTAAGATGGCACAGTGACACGTACAGAGCTGACAGTACAGAGATGGCCTCCCTGGGACAGAAGGTAGTCACCACCACAGACTTGTCTCAGTGTCTCAGCTGCCAGTTTGGCTTCCCATCCCCTTCTACCCATTCCTCTCTCCCCCTCCCATGAATGCTAACACACAATTTACCTTTTTCATCTTTTAAAAACGTTTTTAGATGTATTATTTAATGGCACTACTTACATTTATAACGTGCGACCAGGGCTGGATGGCTGGTAGAGCACTTGTTTAGCATGAGTGAGCCCCTGGGTTCCATCCTGAGCACTGCAAAATAAACCAAAAACTCCCTTCAAAATCCCATCCCTAGGATAAGCATAATGTTGTGTGTCCAGTCTCCATAATTCTTTCATTTTATCAAACTGAACCTCTGACTCCCCATTCCCATCCCTCAGTCCCTGGCAACTCCTACTCTGCTCCCTGTGCCAATGAATCTAACCATTCCAGGGACCTTGCAGGTATGGAGCACACAGGATGTATCCTCGTGACCGTCTGATCTCACTCAGTGAAATGTTCTCAGGGTTCATCCATGTTGCAGCACGTGCCTGAATTTCTTTCCTTTTTAAGACCAACTAACATTCCACTGCACAGATACACCACATTTTATCCAAATTTACACATTATCTGAAATTGGAGCTGCCATGAAAACTCTAGACATGTTCAATGTTTGGTTTCTCTTGCCATTTTTGTGTGTCATGGTTTCAATTCCAAAGTGCATTAGCTTTCCATTGCTGGGACGAAATAGCTGAGATCTTGTAGGAAGCAGGGTTTATTACAGATCATGGCTTAGAGGCTTTAGCCCTAAGTTACCTGGCTGTGTGGCTTCTAGGCCTGAGGCGAGGCAGAAACACCATGGTAGAGGATGTGGCAGAAGGAAAGCTGTCACCTCATGGCAGCCTGGATGCAGAGCAGACAGCCACAGGGCAGGGGCCTGCACAGGGCCCCTCATCCAACAGCCCATTCAGAGATGGAATTGACCACTGTGCACCTGACGAGTCTGGGGCTTCGTGACCCAGTGATTTCCCCGAAGCCCGTCAGGCACCAGCATAGTGAGCCCACGGAGGGGGAGGATTTTAGATCCCAAGCATAACACCCAAGGAACCCTAGTGCCGACACTCCCATGGTCCTGCAGTGGGTACTGGGGGATAAAGAGCACAAAGCCTTGAGGGCTAAAGCCAGGCCTTGGCCACACCAGTGAGGGGACCACTGCTTTCTCATGCCTAGGGGGAGAGGCACTGGCTGTTTTGATGCCGGCTTCTGTTTTGGGGTGATAAAATGTGAAACTGACTGCAGCATGGTCATATCTCTATGAATCTGCAAAATAACACTGATCTGCATTTTTTTTTTTTTTGGACCGGGGGCTGAACTCACAACCTCACGCTTGCCAGGCAGGTGCTTATGCCACAGAGCTAAATCCCCAACTCTGATCCATAATATGTGTGGTACTTGGGAATTTAACCCACAGCTTTCATACTGAACTATAACCGCAAATCTTTTTTTTTTTTTGTTTGTTTGGTTGGTTGGTTGGTTGGTTTTTCCTTTGGCAAAGGTCTTGCTAAGTCACTGAGTTGTATAGGCTGGGCTGGAACTTGTGAGATCCTCCTGCCTCAGCCTCCTAAGTGCTAGGATTACAGGTGTGTGCTACTATGCCTGGCAGTTTGCTTCTCTTGCAGTCTGCCTCTCTAAACAGTATGGGATGTCAGCCGGGCTGTGTGTCCACTTTCCGATTTGTCATCCTGATATAGGATCTGACCCCTGACTTCCTGGGCAGGAATCTGAGTTAAGGACATTGTAATCACAAAGCATCAGGTGGGTGGGAGGGGCCTGCAGAACTAGAAGTGAAGCTTGCGCAGGAGGATCGTTGTTACACTTTGGGTCTCGATGTCCCCCAAAACCTCACACAGTTTTAGAAGGGGCTTTTTTGGAGGTGGCTGAAGCTAGAGTACGTGATTGACTGGTGGTGCAATGCTGGGATTAAGTAAGGGTGGGTGATTGCTGGATCCATTCAATGGTTGGATGGGCACCGCCCTAACAGACCGGATACAATATAAGGGGCAGAAAGAGGCTGGTCTTGCTCTCTTGCTTGTTGCTCTTGCTGTCTTCCACCACCATGAACTGTTGCCCTTCTGTCATGTGCCACCTCTGCAACTGAGCTAAATAAACCTTTCTCTCTTTTACTTTGGGTGTCAGGTATTTTGTCTCAGCAACGAGAAAAGCAAGACAATCATGAACAAACCTATGTCCCTAAATCCTGCAGGCAGAGACGGGGACAGCCAGGAAGGCCTCCATGCCCAGCCCAGCAACGGGGGCCTTAAGAGACTTGGCTTCCACTGCAGTTTGTGGTTATGGGGAGGGGGACTCCTGCCCCAACCCCACCCAGGAAACATTTGGGGAGTGCCAGGTGAGTCTTGAGGGAGGGAAGACCCAAATCTGCATTTTCCTGTGAGGTCTATGCCTGGGTCTCGCCATCTTGCTTGGGTGTAGTCTGGTTTTAGTATCCGCCTTGCCCTGGGGATCCATCCACATGAGTCATTCGCAAAGCCAGTGTTTGCCCATCATGTACCAGGTACAGGGGTGAGGGCTACCTGGGTCAGTGTGAGCTGGGAGGTTCACCAGACTGTGCCCAGCACAGCTATCACATCTGCCAGCACCTGCATGGACCTTCACTGGCTTAACCACTGGGCCAGGAGGACCTGGGGGACACCAGTATTTGGCTGCTGTTGGGGCAGTGGCAGAGGGTGGCAAATGAGCAGAGAGGGCACCTCACTGCAGAAGCCAGGAGTGGGGTCCAGCTGTCATGGGCACAGCCTCTGCAAGCCCTGGAGCCAAAAGTGTGCTTCACAAATGGGAAACTGAGCACATAAAGGGGACCAAACCACTTTGGCTCTGGGGTGAGACACCTGCAGCATGGTGCTGGGATAATGGGGTTGAGAATTCTAATTCAGGCCCCTGATGAGTGAGTGGCCCTCAAAAAAGGCAGTACTAGCTGGACATCCCTGTAACCTCAGCTACTCAGTATGGTTTGGTTTGGTTTTGTTTCTGTTTAGACAGGATCTTGCTATGTAGTTCAGGACTCACAGCAATCCTGCCTCAGTCTCCCGAGTGCTGGCATTACAGGTGAGTGACATCACACCCTGTACCCCAACTTACTCAAGAGGCTGATGCAGGGGATGGCAAGTTCAGGCCAGTCTTGACAAGTAAGTGAGATCCTGTGAGCCTTAGGAGCTCAGTATTCTCTGGGTTGAATCCCCAGTACTGGGAGGGGAACTAAAACCAGCACTGTTTCTTTCCAGGCCTCTTCCAGCTGCCGCCTCCTATGGCGGTTTTCCTGACCTATTAGAGAACAGGCAGGGGAGAAAGGTAGCAGAAGCTGGGCCTGAGGGAGGTCCTCAGAGCAGGGCACTGGCCCAAAATGAGTGGCTGCTAAGGAAGAGGCTGGCCCAGCTATTTCTAGGGAGTGGGTGTCACGCCCCTTCAGGTTCCAGTATGGCACTGGAGGCAAGCAATGTTCATTATCAGAAAAGCTCAGGGAGATCCTGCCAACAAGGTTATTTTTACTAGTTTGGCAAAATCCCCCTTGGGTTTCTGTAAGGTTGAGGAACTGCGTAGTTCCTCACCGTCCATCACTCACTGGCCATAGGTCCAGTGCTCAGGAATTGCTATCTGTCTTCTCAGCCAGACTGCCAGCTGTCTGGGGCAGCGGCTGCAACTGGGGAGGAGGTGAGAATACTTGAAGGGGAGAACCCAGCCCATGTGCCCAATGGGGGGGGGCACTCACAGGCCATTTTGCTCCCTTCTTTCCTGGTCCACAAACCCAGCAGGCAGTCCCAGGCTTGTGACTGGGCAAACGCATCCTTAAGGTCCAGGTAATGCACTGCACTGCAGTGGTTGCTCCTTTCTTGCAGGGGTGGGGAGGGCGTCCCTCTCGGTTCCGGGGTACCTCCTGTGAGGGGTTCCGGTTCGAGCTGGCCAACCGACTGAACTTCGTGCTTGTTTGCTTTATGAGGAAGAAAGCACAGCTCAAACAGCGACTAGGTAACGGTGGAAACTTGTTCTCCAGGCCTATGACACTGTAGAAAAGCAGCGTCCAGGCCTCATCCTCTGCATCCCCCGCCTCCTTCAACACAGCCCCGTAAGAAGGGCGCAGGCTGCCGATGGCTGCAACTTCGCGCTCGAAACTGGCAGCTCCAGCGCTGAGGCCGCCCCTGTCCTCTCCCACAGGGCGCCGAGGGGGACCTTTCCCAGGTCTGCTGAGAGGAACAGCACGTTTGCCCCGCCACTACGAGGGTAGACACGACGCCCTAGCGTGACCACTGGGATCCTGCAGGAAGGAAGGGGCCATATGGTCAGAGGCCCCAAGCCGGGAACATCTAGGGGTTCTGCTCGCCCGGACTGGACTGGTGCACCCGGAAGAGGCCAGAACGCCAGGCCCCGCCTCCGTGCGCCGCGACCCCGCCCCGTCGGGGGTTGCTAGGGGAAGTGACGTCACAGCGCGATGGCGGCAGCTCCTTTAGACAGCAGAAGGAGGATTTAGGCCCGGAAGATCCGAGTCCATCCGCGGCGGGGAGAGGGCAAGCAGGGTTGGCAGGGGCCGGAGCAGCGGCGGCGGCGCTCGGACTGTCCCATCGGTCCCGTATTGAGGCGCTGGGGGCGGCGGGGCGGCCTGAAAGCGATGGTGAAAGCGGGGCCGTGAGGGGGGCGGAGCCGGACCGGACCCGCAGTCGCGGCAGAAGCGGCGCCGCCTCCCGGAGCGCAGACCCAGGAAGCGGCCGGGCAGGCAAAAGCTACCGGCTCGCCGCCATGGAGCTGAGGGTTGGGAACAGATACCGGCTGGGCCGCAAGATCGGCAGCGGCTCCTTCGGAGATATCTATCTCGGTGAGGCCGGGCGGGGCTCCGGGGTGGGGGCATCGCGGGGCTGCGCTCGGGGCCCTGCAGCCCAGGCTGCGGGCAACGGCCGCTCGGGGAGCGCGGCGGGGTTGAGGGTCTGCGGGCCCCGGAGATGGTTGGGGTGCAGTGGGGCGGCGGGCCCGGTGAGGGGAGGACCCTGGCTGGAGGATCGGCGGGCCCGGCAATGTGGGGCAGGGGTCTGGGGGCTGCGGGCCCTGGGGGAGGGGAGGGCCTGGGCCTCAGGCCCGGGCGGCGGCTTCCTCCCCCGCCTGAGGTCACCGCGGTAAACAAAGGCCATGCTGCTCTCCGCGACAGGCCGGCACTGCCAGCTCCCCCCCCCGCCGACCCTGCGTCTTATACACGTGGGGGAAAATGTCAAAACAACCTGAATGCAGTGTGAAGGTGGGGAATGTCCCGGTCCGAAACGGGAAACGCTGGGCTGCGTCCTGAGGGCTCTTCATGACGGGCTGCTCCTGCCCTTTCGGACAATGGCAGCTCTAGTTAACTGACCCGCTAGAGGGGCCTGCTGCCTCTCTCGGGTATCTTCCTTGGCCTGAAGGGAGAGACTGAAAGTGGTCCTTTGAGCTAGGAACTCTGCTGGCCCTGGTCTGTCCAGAGCCCCTTGGCCTTGCAGGTGTCATTGAGTACGTTTTGAGCATCCAAGTTGAATACTTGGTACTGGGTACAGGCAATTAAATTTAGATGAATGCAGATAAAGTCGGTGTTAAGCCCTTGGCAAAATTGGAAGCAGGGGAAGTGAGAAGGACTCTTGAGTTGTGGTGTTCAGATATTCAAGGTAAACTTGAAAAATACTTAGCGTTAAAATATCCTGGGTTGTGTTCTATTTGCAGTGACAATACACAGTGTAATAAAAGGATTGATTTAAGCGATCTGGTTAAGAATTGTAAGGTAAATTTAATTGCATGCGTTGCATAAATTATTTCCCCGGACTTGCAGCCTGGCGGTGCTGTGTGTGCAGACACAGAGCCTGAGTTTAGGGTTAAACATGTTCGGTGGTTGAAAGGCCTGGCCTCAGTCTTTGGCTGCCACACCTGTCAAGGAGGGTCGGGAGATCCGCGATGCCTTAGGTCTGGCTCCCCGCCTCCTCCCTTCCAGAACTGGAGGACTGACAGAGTTAGGATGAATCTGCCCCGCGGAGTAGTGTTTAACTACTTTTGGTGACTGGTTAACCCACAGGACAACCCCATCACATGCGTTCTGATGGATTTGAACCTGGACTTCTGTATTGGCTTGCTGAGTGAAATATGCTTGGGAGACATTTGGATTTTACTCTTTAAATATTTATAACCAAGTAGTCAGCCAGATGCCTTCTCGGCAGTGTTTTGGGAGTCGGAGTGGTGGATAAATGGGAGCCGTTCTGCTTATTTATAGAACAATAGGTTTTGGCAAAAGTTTTAGCGTCAGGATCTTGGCTCTATACTTAAGAGTCACTCCATTAGCCACCCGTTCATAGCCATCAAAAAGTAGGCATTTTGAAACTGTTTATTCTCTGAGACCTTGCCAGAAAACTTTGCTTTGTGGAGGTTGGTCCTGACAGTGCAGTTGTAGGGTGGTCACTACACATTGTTCAGAGGGCGCAGGCTTTGTGGGGTGCGGCTTACTTAGGGTTGTGTCCTTTAGGCCTCACCTCTTGCCGTGCACATTACAGGCACTTGATCAGTTGGCTAAACTCTTACAGAGATCTGTTCTAAAATGGGATTGGTGTGGCTTTGAGTTCCTGGGGTTGAAGCTCCCAGAGGCTGGGTTCGTTGGCATGAGCTTCTCCCTAGTTCCACAGGGCTGGATATCAGCAGTCTTGTCTCATTGGCATTGGCTCTTAGCCTATGTTGCCATCCTTTCAAGCCACCCTCTAAGGAATCGAACCCTGAAATGGCTGTGTCACCTTGTGCACGACAGACTGGAATGGTAGATCCAGGAAAGGTTGTAGTCCAGATTCAGCACTGATTGAAAGACCCTGGGATGGGTTGACTCAGATGTACTGTAATTTTCTGACATTAGTCAGAACCGAGTTGAGGATTTGGGTCCTCACTGTGTCATGTATACTAGTGAGAGTGTAAACTGAAACCTTTCTTGTTGGCACTTTGATAATTCTCAGAAGCACTCCACTCCTCCAGTTTTGTTTTGAGCCTGGCACTTGGGAGGGTTTGGATTTCCATCTGGGACTTTTCTGTTTTTCCAGGTGTCTGAAACTGAAAGGAGGGGAAGTGTCCTACCGTTCATGGTGGCAATCCATGGACTGAGAAAGCCACACCTAGTGTTGGGCTGTCTTCCCTGGAGCCTTCTGTCCTGACAGGAAGAAGGGCCGCAGTGGGGTGCCCTTACCAGGTTTTCTTTCACATCTTTCCCCAAATTACCCCTCCAGTGCCTCAATAGGTACCGTATCATGGGGCTATTTCTGAAGTTTGTTGGTTTGAGAAAGAAATTATATGTGCTGGACTTACTTAGGCTGCTGTTGGGACCTAAAAATTGCCATCCCAGTCTTCAGTCTGAGCAGCCAGATGTGGAAGGTTCTTCAGGGCCAGGCTGGAAGGCACCAGACCCCACACACTTGTGGAGAGCACATCTGGACATAGGATGTTCTGCAGGTAGATTTAAGGCGGCCTCTCAGCTCGGTGCCTTTTTCTCTATCAGCCCGGTGCTTCGAGCCTGATACAGTTCTTGAGGAGGCAGAAACCAGGAGGCCTTTGCTTTTGTTGGCAGTATACCACTTACAGGCTCGGTAACATTTGAAAATGTGGCCGGTGTTCTTGATTTGAAGGCCCTGTGCCCCACCAGTGTGGCAAGGTAACCTAGGGGGGAGGAGCTGTTGGGGGTGGGTCAGGCCAAGGTCAGGTTGCTGTTGCTGCTGCTGCTGGAGGTGGTGGTGGTGGTGGTGATGGTGTGAGTGGAGCGCTGCTGTTGGCCAGTGTGCAGAGTAACTGCAAATTGCCCAGGTGGCAGAGTGCATGGGTTTAGATTCTGCTTTTGTCTTTGTCTTCTGGAAGCAACCATTTGGGGACCAATTGGCAGTAAAGAAGTTTATTCTTGTCTGCTGTATGTAGGGATTTCTCCTTCACCCATCACTACATCAGCTTCTCAGAGCCCCCAGTGTGTCTACCCTTACCTGGATGGACAGTGTAGTTGGGCTTCATGATGTGGACAAGTGTCTGGGGAGCCAAGCCTTAGGCTCTTCGTTTTTGATATGTTTTTGCTCATTCCCTGGTTTCTCTGAAAACCCCAGGTAGAGTGTCTGGCACACCACAGAACCCCTGAGTGTCGGCTGGCTGGAGGGCGTGAGGTGTGGGCCCTCCTTCTCTGCAGCTTCCAAAGCCTTCCCTTGTTACTTGGGGCTGGGTTCGGCTTGAGTGTTTTCTCCCACCCACTCTTTTTTACCTTGTGCTGGGAATCAAACCCCCAGCCTGGCCAATGCTAGGCAGGGCAGGCACACTATTACAGAGCCGTGTGCTCAGCCCACTTACGTGTTTTTAATGAGAAGTCATGACGCTCCTCCACAAAGTTCAAACATAAACTTTGCCCTGCTGTTCTAAGGCAGCTTCCTATTTCTCTGTTGACAGTCCTTAGTGGGAATAACCAGTTTGCAGCTTGGTAGTTCAGAGTCCCCTTCCTTTCATGGTCTGGGTTAGGGTTAGATAATCTACCACCTGCTTTTGCTGCTCAATTTGAGGGCCATCATTTTGGCTTCCTGGGACTAGCATTACTTTGTGTCTAAACACAAATTGCCATCTGTGCCTAGTAAGTGAGCCCTGTCTTGGACCAGGCCAGAACTGTTGAACTCCACAAAACAATTGAAGGTCTCATGGGGTTCTTAGTATAATCCAACAACCTGAATAAACTTCTACCTGTTATCTGGTTTTGACTTGTTCTGAATTGGGAACCTTAAGTCTTATGGAATTTTTCATACAGGTACTTGTGTCTTTTCTAGAAATTCTCAGACTTAGCTGTGGTAAGGAACCTAGTTTTGTTTTTGAGACAGGATCTCACTATGTAGCCCAAGCTGGCCTCGAACTCACGGTGATCCTCCTGCCTCAGCCTCCTCAGTGCTGAGAGTACAGACGTATGCCACCACACCTAGCTTAGAATCTTTTTTTATAAATTCTAATCTGTGGGCTGGGGATATAGCTCGGTGGCACAACGCCTGCTTGGCAAGCACAAAGCCCTAAGTTCCCAGTACCAAACAAAAAACTGTAATCTGTTACAGACCACAGCTTTTATAAAACAAACATGTTGCAGTAGTACTGTCAGAGTTCTTGGTGCTTCCTGGTCCTGTATTTGCTCTCTGCTGGGTAGTGCAAGGACTGGACTTTGAGCAGCATTGCTAAGAGGAGGTCAAGGGGTGCTGCCAGCCCAGAAGGCAGGCAGGACTGCAGGGTAATGGAGGCAGTGGGATGAGCAGAGCTTGAAGTTCTGCTGCTTGGTTCTTTTCTACCCAGTGGATGCCGAAGTGCTGGAGAGGATCCAGAGTGCGCCGTCCTCACACGTGTGCACCTCCGAAGCTGGTCATCAGTGATCCTGCAGCAGCACTGGCTCTGTTTGCTGGTAGCACACAGCCTTTCCCCCACCACAGAATGTAATTCATATTGTGTTGCAGAGTTGCCAGGGGTCATTTCTCCCCAATGGTCAGTATTGCAGGGGTGACTGTCCAACATGAACTTTATTATTAGGCACAGCTAGTGCAGCTAGAGGTGTCTTTTGGCCTTCCTGAAGATCCTGCTTCATAGACTCACTGGCTCGAGGTTGTTCCCAGGGGTAGTGCTGCTTCGGATGCAGGGAATTGCTGACGTAACCAATGAGATGAGTCACTGTCCCTCCCTGTTGGCGAGTTCAGCTCAGAGTCCAGGTCATTAGAGGAACTCAGAGGTCACTTTTCATCTGCACAGTACATTTTAGATGAAGTCATTTTTCTTGTATTGGATAGAATGTCCCAATCATAGGCAAGAAAGAAAAGATGTATTGCCTGCCTGCCTGTCTTTTCTTTGTCTTTTTTTTTTTTTTTTTTGGTACCGGGGATCAAACTCACAACCTCGCATTTGCCAGGCAGGCGCTTAAGCCACTGAGCTAAATCCCCAGCCCCTCTTTGTCTTTTTTGAGACAAGGTCTCAATGTATTATCTTTCTTTCGTTTTTTGAGACAGGGTCTTACGCAGTTCAGACTGGCCTTGAACTCTCAGTGGTCCTCCTGCCTCAGTCTCCTGAGAGCTGGGATTACAGACGAGTGTTGGGATTATAGGCATATACTACTGAAAGGCTCACTTACCCGTCCTCCCCTCCCTCTTTCTTTTCTTCCCTTTCTTTTCTTCCCTTTTCTCCCCTTCCTGCCTTCCTTCTTGACCTAAAGAGTCAAAGTTCTTTAATTTGGTTACCAGCAGTGGTCAGACATAGTTATTCCTACAGACCTGCAGTCCTGGCAGTGGGCTCTGGGCCCAGACTTGCTGAGAGTGGTGCGTCTGGTGCAGCTGTCTCGGTAGGCTGAAAGGACCGCTTCTGTGGCATGTTCTTTGTGTGGTGGTGGAAGTGGGGTTATACTGATGCTTGCTTGGCCATGCTCTGCCTTCCACCTGGAACTCAAAGTACTGTGTAACTTAACCCTTTCATCTCCTCAGCTCCCTGTGAGATGGATGCCAAACCCCTCCCCCATCTCAGTTAACAAGAAACTGAGTTACCAAGGGCTGGCTGACCAGGGTGCCCCCCCACACACACACACTGTAGTCTGTCAGGCAGTGGGAGCCTGTGTTTTTCCTTTGCAAATAACCACACTCTTGGGAAAGTGTTTTCTAAGGGGAGAGGAGGGCTAAGTGTGGTGTTAGTCACTTACCTCATTGCTGAGACAAAATACCCAATGCTCACAAGTTAAGGGAGGAAAAGTTTATTTAGCTTACAGTTTGTAGAGGGGTCAGTCCATAATCTCCATAATTGGTTGACATAAAAGGCAGGGTGGCATGGCAGACAGGCATCACAAAGGAGAAACATTTTATGGTGGGCAGAAGGTAGCAGAGCAAGCAAGTAAGGGACCTTACCAGTTTTTTTCTGCCCCTTGTATATTCTATCTAGGGTACTGGGTTTAGGGCAGTGCCAAACCACTCAGTGGACTAATTCTGTAATCCCATACCCTTAACCCTAGCACCTTTCATCCTACTGTTACGCCATGAATCAGTCACTCTAGATTCAGCTACCTCTGAGAGAGCCCCATCTGTGACCGCACACGGTTTTTAGAGGGACGTCTAGACATAAACCGGAACAGCGTGAGACTTAGTTTGTGTTGTCAGGGGTTTGGATACATCCTGTAGTGAAGGAAGTTGGATCCAGGCAGGGCTCGGGAACCTAGATGTGAGTGATCCTAGATGTTGTGAAGAGGTGTTTGGTGGATCTGCAGGTCCTTACTGAGAAGAGCAGAGATACAGCATTTTCACGTAAAAACTATGGCTTCTTATATAATCTTGCTTCTGAACTTACAAGGTGGTCGTTACCTATATTAGTCACACACTAACAAATGTGTCCCCTGTGTGTGTTTCAAAGGTGGTGCCACTGGAGCATGGGAAAGAGTCCTTTCTTTTCACCTGGTGTCCAGGAAGGGAAAGAGGCATCTCCTGGCCTAGTTGAGGGTCTTCGTAGTCTTTTGGCCCAGATGGCTCATATGGCTATGTAGAAACTGAGTCCACTTGAGAACTTCCCAGCTGTCGAGAGTTGTATGCTGTAGATGCTGTGCCTGGCCGGGCTGCAGCTGGGCAGGAGGGTGATAAAAACACAGCCCTCCTTGTGGAAGCATATCCCAGAGGCCTATCGAGGCAGCAGGGAGGATGCCCTGGAACTCTCAGGGTATCCCTTTGGTGCATGAGTGCAGAGCCCCATTGACATAGGAAGGTACGGAAAGGACAGGCCCTGCGGCCCTGGTGACATACTGGAGTAGGATCAGGTGAGTGGAGGATGGGATGCCAGATCGACTTTCCTGTGCTGTTCAGATAGGATGGTTTCCCCAGATTGTCACCGAGGGCTCATGTCTCAGAAAGCAGAGAGCATCTCTCTATTATTTGGTCCATCTTGGGAAATTGAGGCAATGTTCATCATTTCTGTAGTGGCCTGTAATGTTCTGTGGTCATGCCAGATACTGATGTTCGTGGTCTTCATTCTTTGCCAAGGCACGGACATTGCTGCAGGAGAAGAGGTTGCCATCAAGCTTGAATGTGTCAAGACCAAACACCCTCAGCTGCACATCGAGAGCAAAATCTACAAAATGATGCAGGGCGGAGGTATGTCCTTTACTTGTTGAAATGGGTCACAAGCCACAGAATATAGTTTGTCTTAGAGGAACAGGGAAAGATACTGGCCCATACCTATGACCAGTTGTCTTGGCTTCACTTACTGAGACTGGCTTAGACACAGAAGCCTTTGTCCAACAAAAACATGATTTTTTTTTTAGGCTTTCTGTACAAATAATACTTAACTTCCCATTAATTAATAGTATTTTTGGAATGCAGGGTTTGTGCGAATTTTAAAGTAAGCAATAACTATCCACACAACCCACAGCAGCACATCCCACCACTGTGATGCTGTATGTCACCTTGTGGGGGCTTTTTGTCTTTTTCAGACAGGGTCTCACTATGTGGTTTAGGCTGGCCTTAGGCTCACTTTGTGGCCCAGGCTGGTCTTGAACTTGGAACAATCCACCTGCCTCAGCCTTCCGAGTGCTGGGATTATAGGAGTGCGCCACCACACCTAGCTGTGGGGCCTTTTTAAATGTGGCACTGTGGGGTCACATGCTTTGCTTATAGCTTTGGAGTAGTCTCTGTGACTCCTCTTTTAGTCCAGTTTTCTCTTGGGTAAAACAATATATTTGAATGTGGTGACTTCTATGGCCCTTTTTAGCAAAGTCGCTGTTGCAATTCTGTGAAACCTGGCCTTGGGGCCTTGGAGACCAGTCAAGGGACCAGAGTTTCTCTTTTAGAATTCTCTGGAATGTAAGATAGTTTGGCTGATGGAGCAGGAGGGAATTTGACTTGAAAATTTCAGTCAGGAAACATAACAGCACTGAGGGATGTGGGTGCTAAGCATGAGTCCTTCTTAAGGTCCAACTTCCCTGAGTGTGGCGCCCGTTTAGAAACAGGGCTGGTGTCTGAAGGATGGTGTGCTCCTGCTGTCAGAAGTCCCTCCACTCTGCACAGCTGTCATTGGCCCTTGGAAGTCTTCCCTCAACGAAAGCTAACCTGTGTACAATATCCCCCTCCCAAAGTATCCTTGCGGCAGATAACATTGTAGAGGAGCACAGACAGGTCTCTGTGCTCTGGTGGCTTTCAGAAAGAGGAACTTTTTGGGGCAGGAGGGAGTATCTGCATAGCTTTAAGCTTCCAACAGAATAGAATGAGATAAGGTAGGATTTACCTTTGCTGGAGCAACTTGAAACCTACAAGCTTAAACATGTTAAGGAGCACCATGTCCTTGAAGACTAGCAAGCTAGGGTGCCTGCAGGGAACAGGAAGAAGAAAGCCCTGGCAGAGCCTGAGAGAGGTGTGGTAAGACATGCGGCCCTGACTGGACCTTCCGCTGGGGTGGAACAGGGCTCGGCCCTGGCCCTGGTGCTGCTTGCTCTGGGCTGCAGGATGTCGTGCAGCCTGCTAGGTTCCTCTTGCTGCCCAGTTTTGACAGTCAGGAATGTCCTCAGGTTGTGTGTGCTCCTGGTAGGCAGCTCTGCTCTGTTTCTTGGACCTCTAATGTAGAATGGAAGAATTGCAGGCTCCCTTTTTCTTTCCCATAGTCCTTCCCTGGAGTTCTAGAATTCAGATAGGATCCCAGAAATGAGATTTCTCCTGTCATTTCCCAGGCCTGGCCTGGGTTTTACTTCCATTACATACATAGCAGAGACCCTGAAGATCTCTATTTTAGAAAATATTTTGTGTCCAGCGTACCTAATTCTGGCAGTGCTTGTTGAATACATTTGAACCAAGACCAAATTGGGGGCGGCAGATATGGGACCAGGGAGTCTGCCCAGAAACTACCAGGTTTTGCTGCTGTCCCCGCTCGTTCAGTGTCCCTCATGTATAGGTGAATGCAGACTGCTTTATTATCTTCCAAAAGCGACAGTAAGTGCCTCTAATGCTGGTGGTTCTCATCTGCTTATGTTGGTTGACTCAGGCTACAGTGGAGGAGAAAGTACAGGCCTGAGTAGCTACAGCCCATTCCTGGAAGCGTGTGGCACAGAACTCATCTAGGACTGCTGGAGATGTGGCATAACAGGGCCTGGTCAGAGCTGCTGCACTCGGTGGTCACAGCTGCATAGGGATGGAGAAGGCCTTCAGGAAACATGCTGTCATCCCTCTGCCCTGTCACTGTGCAGGGGGCACTGGTGTCTTCACTTCAGGCCGTGAGTTCAGGTGGCTTTGACTTTCCGAAAGACAAAGACGAGCTCGAGCACTCTCGGGCTGTGCCCAGAAACTTCCACCTGTCCAAAATGTGGGAGCCATGGGTTAAAAACATGAAATGGCAGACAAACTAAAATTGGCTGTGCTGGTGAAAGACTTGGATGGACAGTGTTTTTACCAGCAGTAAGTGACTGTCAGGTAAAACCCAGAGGCCTTTTATTATGGGTGTCCTTTCCCATCTTAATGTGTAAAACATAGGCTCAGACCGCTTGTTACTTCTGTTTGACACTAGAGTACTTGATGCAATCTGAGGAGGAGAGAATGAGGTCTTCATATAGAATCCAGGTGATCAGGATGAAGGGGTTTTCACCCTGGTCATCAGAATCTCTGTCCTGAGGACACATGGTTGTAAGAGTAGACACATTGACCCGTTACTGCCTTGAGCAAAACCTGGCTCCCTGTGGAGCCCATGCACCTGCCCAGCCCCTAGTGCCCTTTTCTCTTTCCCAGGGGTGAGTTGGTGGTTCCTAGGGAGTTGGCTGTTTTTGCTTTTGTTTCTTAGTTCAGCTGGGGACTGAACTGAGGGGCTCACACATATTAAGCAAGTGGTCTAGCACTTACAGCCCGGGTTTTAAATTTTTGTTTCTGTTATCCCACACCAAATTTGTATTTTTCAAAATCTGAATGAGGTCTAAAATATTTGACAATTCTATTTTTAATCATTTAACCACTGAAAATTTAATGAAAATTTATAATTATCTTAATGCCAAGTGTGCACATTAAAACTGAAACGTTTCACAAGTCCCAGTGGAAACCATTTGCCAGTACTCGCTCTGCACTGGTTTTCATTCCAGAAGGTGTTGAGGGGACCTGGACCGTGCGAGGGGAGGCATCTGCAGGTGGTGGCGGCAGCAGCCACTGGGAACCGTGTAGCCACTGGGAACTGTGCAGTACTGCTGGGCCGTCTGCTAACCTGCCTGCCTGGCCTGTTACTGAAGAACCATCAGAAGCAGCAGTTTCCAGGCACAGATCCTTTTCCTATTCTGGGGTTTGCTTATATAAAGTGTGTGCTTTACAGAGTAGCAGTGTTCAGTCTGTCACTGACGGGTTCTCCACCCTGTCACAGGACACCTTCTCCCAAGCGCTTTAGAGCCTCTTGCGTCCTGCTTTACTAGTCTGCTGAGGGTGAAGCACATCTGAAGAAGGTGTTGTATCTTTCCCAGGCAGGGAACTGAGAGCAAGGGCCTTACTGCTCTTACTGTATTTACCAGCCTTGAACCTCCATGGGAGATAACACTGTTACCATAGTAAACACAAAAGAAATCAGAGTTGAACAAGGTTAAGATCAAATGTAGTGTATTCGTTTCATTACACCAACAATAATAATTTATAGTGTAACTTTAAAAACACAAGAGACCCAGGAGGTACCTAGGAATAAATCTTAAGATACAAAAGAACACTATGCAGAACATGAAAAGGACACGCGGGGATTGCTGGTGTTCATGGAAAGAAGACTGAGATGTCAGCTCTCCCAGAGTTGCCAGTAACTTCGGTAAAACTCCAGTCAGTGCAGCAGCTCTTCTTATGTGAAAGATAAAAGACCGAAGGGCCAAGAGTAATTTCCACATTCCTGGAAGGAGAGGGATGTTTGCCCTGCAAATACCAAACCTGCACAGCTCTGTCTAGCTTAAATCTGGGCAGCTGCATACCAGGCCTAGGAGCAGTGACATGCCAGACCCCTGTGAGGTTTCTGAGAGCCTGTCTCTGCTTAGAGGCTGCCTGGAGAAGTGGCCAGCCCCAGGACTGGGCCAGGGATTTCTGTACCATGTGACTGGAAAGAGACACCCCCAAAACATAAGCCCCCATTCGAGTATAGGCCAACCTCAGAGATGTGTCTGTGGGCCAGCTTTGGACAGTTGAGACTTGAGAGCGAGTGATGACAGGGATGGATTGTGACACACTGGAGTGGGGGGAGCTGTTGAGTCTGCAGTTCTGCTTTTGTCTGTGGAAGGAACCTGCCAGGAAGATGGCGGCCGAGAAGCTGTTGCTCCCAGCATGCTTCATGGCTGGTCGCAGGTCCAGACTCTCCTTAGGGCTGCTCCCTGTTTACCACATCCATGGGGCTGCTGGCGAAGGGGCTCTACCCACAGCCCAATGTCCTTCATGGTTCTGTGCTTTGCAGAGCTGAGTCTGTGGGTTCTTCTGCTCTTATCCCCCTCTCTCCTCTCTCTTCATATCTTCCATTCCTTTAACTTTCATGACATTGGATGCACTCATACATTATGATAATTTTTTAGGTTTGTGTTCTGTGTTTGTTTCGTTCTGGTTTTTGAGACAGTCTTGCTGTGTAATTCAGACTGGCCTTGAACTTGCTATAGAGACCAGGCTGGCCTTGCTCACAGTGGCCCCCTGCCTCAGCATGCACCACCACACTCAAGAATTAAAAGATTCCCTTCCCTTCCATTCTACCCTGGGTCAGTTTTGATTGCCTGATTCTCATGGAAATCACAGTTTCTTTGCACACCTTGTGACACCTGGGTGCCAGGCATTGAAAGTTTTGTGCTCCTGTTTGTCGGATATGTATTGCTCAGCTCCTTAGCTGTGTTCCAGGATGAAGTCAAGTTACATTAGTCTGTTTGGTTCTTGTGTTTGTGATGACACTCGGGCATGAGCAGGGGCCCCAGGGAGGGGTTTGGCTGGCTCCCCGGCAACAGTGTCCTCTGCGAAGGTCCAGTGCCTTGGAAACGATCATCCCAAAGCTGAACATTATGATGGATACCTGTGATCCCAGCTACTTAGAAGGCTGACGCAGGAGGATAGCAAGTTTGAGCCCATCCTTGGGCAACTTAGCATAACCCTGTCTGAAAAAATAAGAGCACTGGTGATGTAGTTCAGTGTGAAAGCCCTGGGTTCAGTCCCAAGTTCTACAAAAAAAAATTTTTCTTAAGGGAGCTAGGGATGTAGCCTGGTGATGAGACAGGTGTCTAACATGAGCGAGGCCCTCAGTGTGATCACCAGTATCAGGGCTGGGGAGCAGCCTTTCACAGTTGGTATTTTTTGTTTGTTTGTTTGTTTGTTTGTTTGTTTTGAAGAGAATAAAACCAAATGAGACAAACCAAAATATAAGGAGATCAATAATGACTACCATAATCATGTTTTATTTTGGTGGTTTTTTTTTCCTTTGTTAATTTCATGTGTGATTGGGTCCCTGTCACTCTGTCTATTGGAAATAAAAGTGACTCGTACACTTATATAAGAAAATACTCTCCTTTCTGACTCCAAGGTCAGAGAGGATTTCTGAATACAGGATACTAAGATATCTGCTTATCATAAACCAACCATCCAACCATTATACCACCATGTAAACCAGCCATTATACCAACCCATGGTATAAAACCAACAGTCATTCATATCCAGAATTTATAGAGAGCTGCTGTAAACAGGAAAAGGATAGACTGACAAAAATTAGCAAAAGAGGGCAAACCACTTGGGATCCCTCCTGTCTCTCAGGATCTATTCCTAATCCCCATTCCTTCTCTTCAGTAAATTTTCCTACCCTTAAAATTAGCAAAAGAAGGTACATCGGCAGGGACAACACAGGTATGGCCTGTTTCCATGTGGAAGGAAAAGTGGACTGAGGTCAGTGCTTCCCAGTGTCAACAGGTACTTCTGCTGCAGGCTGCTTTGTTCTTCTGTCCTTCTTGGAAAACAGTTTGACTTTTATCTTATATAGCTTTTGTAACTGAATGATTTGTATTCTGCATCTCAGAAACTGTTTCAAGTATGTAGCTGAAGAAGGAAAAAGAAAAAGAATTGCATGTATAAGAATCTTCACACCAGACATACCTGAGAGTGTGCTTGGTGAAGCCATTGTAAAGCAAGCCCAAACCGTCTAGATAACAGGTTTGGTTGTGGACGGGGTGGAGTACAGCACACACAACTGGCCTCCGGGCAGAGATGTTGTTGTTTTGGTTTTTTGGTATCAAGGATCAAACTCACAACCTTGCCCTTGCCAGGCAGGCGTTTATGCCACTGAGCTAAATCCTCAGCCCTAAGAGAAAAGCAGGAGGCATCACTTTTTTTTTTGGTACTGAAGATCGAACTCATTAACTCATGCTTGCCAGGCAGGCGCTTAAGCCACTGGGCTAAATCCCCAGCCCCCGGGCAGAGATGGTAAACAGGGGTTGCGTGGGTGAGACAAGGCGGGACACAGGTGCTCCAGCTTTCCTGTTTTCTCAAAAGTTGGATTGTTGAATTGCATTGTGTCTTCAGATATGCTGTCTCAAAGACATCTTTAAATTTATTCCCTCATTTGGGGTTCTAGCTCATATGCTCCTTTCTTTTAAAATTTATCCTGTCTTCTCATTTCCACTGATAGTCTGTTTGAAGCCTAGTGTCTTGGTTACTTTTCTCATTGCTGGGACAAAGTATGTGACACCCACAAATTTAAAGGAGGAAAGATTTATTCCACCTTACAGTTTGTAGAGGTTTCAGTTCATAGTTGGCTGGTTCCAAAGCAGGAAGCACAGCAGAGGGGCATCGCAGAGGAGAAACAGTTCATGATGTGGCAGGCAGAAGGTTTCCTTCTTTCTGTCCCTTTATAGTCCAGCCAGGATACAATCTGATTGATTGGTGCCACCCACACCCAGGGTGGGGCTTCTATTAGTTATACCTTTAGTCCCAGTAGAACCCCCTTATCCATATTCACACACCTTAATCCAGCCACCTTGACGCTCCCCACCTGTGAATGCATGAGGCTTGGACCAGGCATCTAGATACAAATTATAGGGTTTGGGTTGCTGTGTAAATTTCATTGCTTTTGCATATTTCTTCATCAACATCAGAGTGGTTAAAGACTGTTTTTTTCCTCTCCTACCCAAACCATAGTAGCTGCTTTCTTTTCTGTTTTCAGCCTTACATTCTGGATCTCTTTCCAGTATAGCCTTGGTCTTTGCCTGGCCCTTCTGGTCCTGGCTACCTAAGCTGCTATCTTACCTACATGCCTTCTTTTTCCTGTGTTGTGAAGTTAGCTCAGATCCTATCACTTCCCACTACGACTTGCTTAACACCCTCATCAGAGTCTGCTCTGGCTTATCTCTCCATGTGTGTGGCCTAATACCAGCCATGGGTCCTTGAGGAGGTCATTGCCGAGGTCTTCTGAGCCCTGTGACCCCATCCCACTCCTCTTGCCTGTGTTGTGTGGAGTGGAGGTGCGCTGGTGCAGTAGCCTGGACTGAGCTGCTTTGTTTGGTTTCTTGTCCAGTGGGCATCCCCACCATTAGGTGGTGTGGAGCCGAAGGGGACTACAATGTCATGGTGATGGAGCTCTTGGGTCCGAGCCTGGAAGACCTCTTCAACTTCTGCTCAAGGAAATTCAGTCTCAAAACTGTTCTGCTGCTTGCCGACCAGATGGTAAGCACTCCTCTCTCAAGTACCCAGTAACTCAGGGGCTTGGTGCACGCTAGTTGACCTGATGGGAGAAGTTACTCAGTTGCTGTTTCTTTTACTATGCCTGTTGCTGCACAGAGAGAGCAGGATTTGTTTAACCAATTGCTGCTCTGGAATTGAACCTTGCCTTTGCTTCTGTTTGTAGATTAGTCGTATTGAATACATTCATTCAAAGAACTTCATCCACCGAGATGTGAAGCCAGATAACTTCCTCATGGGACTGGGAAAGAAGGGCAACCTGGTCTACATCATCGACTTTGGGCTGGCCAAGAAGTACCGGGATGCAAGGACCCACCAGCACATCCCTTATCGAGAGAATAAGAACCTCACGGGCACGGCGCGGTATGCCTCTATCAACACACACCTTGGAATCGGTGAGCCTTGGGTGTGCGGTTGCTGACCTGGGGTGCCTTTGGGCATGTCTGTCCCTTAGTTCGGGAAAACAACAGCCTCTCAGTGACTTTAGGCTTGTGAACATGCATGGTGCTTAGACCCATGAGTCTGGGGGGAGTATCATCCTGCCTTTGTAGCAGACAGGCTGGCATCAGCAACTGTTGTGCCAGATATTACAGGGCAGGTGAGGCTGGCTTCTCCAGCAGTCACCTATGACATTGACATTGCTTGGTCAGAGTGTTTGGGGATTTCCTCCATAGACAGGAGGGAGAGCTCGTGAAGTAGCATCCATTTATTTATTCCATCATCGTGCTGGGTCTTCTGCTTTTATCCATGCACACATACACCATCCTTCACGTGTTTCTCTTTCCTTTCCAGAACAATCTCGAAGGGACGACTTGGAGTCTCTGGGGTACGTGCTGATGTACTTCAACCTGGGCTCTCTCCCCTGGCAGGGGCTGAAGGCAGCCACCAAGAGGCAAAAGTACGAGAGGATCAGTGAGAAGAAAATGTCCACTCCCATTGAAGTGCTGTGCAAAGGCTACCCCTGTGAGTCCCTCACTGCTCACCCAGCTGCCACCTGTGTGAGCTGGCGTCTGGACGGAGACGCCCAGCTTGGGGTTTTGGGACAGGAGGACTCAGCTTCTATAAAAAGGGTGGCAGGACAGGGGTACCTGTGTGTATGGAGGGGATGGTCTGTCCTCCATTCTCTCTGAGAGCCCCTCTGTGGAGGTGCTCAGTGAAGCCCAGGAGAGTAAGAGTGAGGCAGGACTGAGCCCCAGAAGATGCCTGCCCAGTTAGGAAGGGAGAGGATACTGTCTGTACTTGCCATTTGTTTGAACTGACTGCAGCCTCCAAAGCTATAACCCAGGGAACAAATATCCCTGTATGCTATGGGACTGACCTTGGAATAAGGTCCCTAAGGAAAAAAAAAATTGTACTGCTGTGATGACACATGCCTGTAATCTCAGCTGTTTGGGAGGCTGAGACCACCTGGACAACCTGGTGAAACGTCTCAAAATTTTAAAAAGGAGGGCTGTGGTTGTAGCTGAGTGGTAGAATGGCCCTGAGTCAAACCCACCTGCTTCTCCCACTACCAAAACAAAACTTTACTTCACTTTGCCCACCCACACCCACCCCTGCTACCCTTCTTTTGCAGTGCTTTTTCTGTAGGCTTGAACCATAGAGCTACTTGTATGCCAGGCATTGCTTTCTCTGCCCCTGAGCTGTGTCCCAGATTGCGTTTCACACCTTCCATGTGGAGCTGCAGGGGTAAATGTGTGTTAAAGACCCTAGTCCGGGTCATAGTAATCACTCATCAGCTAAGTTTCTGGTTTTACAGCTGAATTTGCCACGTACCTGAATTTCTGCCGTTCCTTGCGCTTCGATGACAAGCCTGACTACTCCTACCTGCGCCAGCTCTTCAGGAACCTGTTCCATCGCCAGGGCTTCTCGTACGACTATGTGTTCGACTGGAACATGCTCAAGTTTGTAAGTGCTGCTGCCCACTCAGTCCTGTGGGACGGGAACGGCCTAGGCCTCAGGTTTTCCAGTGTGTACTCGCTGGGCTGTAAACGCTGAGCACACCAGGTAGGACCCTAGCCTGGGTAGGCTTCTTACCTGCCTGACTCCAGGTACCAGAAAGCAGGGTGCTTTTAGGGCTCGCAGAGGGGCTGATGGAGGTTGCAGGTTTGGGCAGCAGAGGTCCTGGAGTCTGCCGTGAGCAGGTCTGCCCAAAGACCACACCCCGTGGTTGCTTAGTCTTCCTTAGGTGAAAGGCTGTTCTGTTGTAACAGCCATTGTTGGTTCCCAGAACCTTGTGAGTTGAGCCATCTGTGGTGATATAGTGTGTTGCTTACACAGTGCACTTGGGGGAACCTAGTAGTCTCCCGGGCCCTGCCTCACCCTTTACCCAGCCTCACCTGGATTCAGGGTGGGTAGCCTGGTATCAAGCCTGCATCAGAGCCTTGTAGGCGAGTTGTGTGTTTGGTTTCTTTCATTTCTGTAGTTTGTCCACCAGAGATGTACATGTCACGGCCCATGGGTGTGGGCAAGGAGGCCTCGGAGCCTCTGGGCCAGAAAATCAAGCTTTTGTAGGACTTCGGAGACTTTGATTAAAGTCATTTTTGTAGGTTAGGGTAGAAATTGGTACACTCAGCCTGGCATGGTGGCACATACCTATAATCTTAGCACTTGGGAGGCCGAGGCAAGAGAATCATTGCAAATTTGAGACCAGCCTGGGCTATAAAGTGAGCTCAAGGCCAGCCTGAACTGAATAGTGGGACCCTGTCTCAAAAAGGCCAAAAAAAAAAAAAAAGACATTGGTACCCTTGCAGGTGAGCACATCTACTAATGGAGGAGCAGAACTGCCTTCTCAGAGATGCAAACCAGAAGTCTTGCCAGGCAGTGGTGCCACACCTCTAGCTCATGGCAGGGATGGGGTGAACCAGGGGTGTTTGGCCAGGCCTGGTGCTGGAAAGAGAGTACCCTCCACCCTATAGGATCTGCGCTGTCTGCAGCTTGTTCAGTGTCTGGGTGTCAGTCTTCCCCCACATGACGGTTCCAGTATGCCCAAGGTTTGTTGCAGGTGATAGCCTTGCTCTAAAAAGGACCAAGTGATTCATTTTGCCAGCTTTGCACCCCCTGAGCTCAGCCATGTAGGTTGACAGAAGCTGAGGGCCACCTGGTAGTGGATGGTGTAACTGTGTCCAGTGAAACAAGGGTACCAAGAGGCAGCTACAGGGCATGGTTTGCAGACCCCTGCCTGCAGTATTGGTGTTGGAGTAAACCTCGATGCTCGTGTGACCTGTTAACTGGTTGCTGAGATTGAATGTGGGTATGTCAGGTTGGTCTAGTGTAAACTTGGCTGCCAACCTCACTGTGGCCTATATGTCCATGGCATGGCTGGTGTCCCCGTGTCACAACAGTAGACACAGGCCAGAGATCCGGATTGTAGTTGGACCCTCTGTGAGCCTGTGCTCCTGTCTCTGGCTGGCTTGTGCTGTCCTGCACGGCAACATGTTGACAGAGAGAGGCTCCGTGCTATGGCCGTGGCAGTGTGTTGGGAATTAGAAGAGGCATCCCGGCTGTACCTGTGGACTGCACCATCGATGGTCCCTGTGCAGAGCAATGTTGTTTTCTGACTTGCTGTGCTGCTGCAGACTGCTTTACAGGGAAGTCTCATCCCGAGTACTGGGGAGAGCCAGGGGCTTTGGGCTGCTTTGCACCAAATCCAGATTCTGTTTCATTTCATTCTGTTCTACCTCGTTTCCTTCCTCAGGGTGCCAGCCGGGCTGCAGATGATGCCGAGCGGGAACGCCGGGACCGAGAGGAGCGATTGAGACACTCCCGGAATCCAGCCACCCGTGGCCTCCCTTCCACAGCTTCTGGCCGCCTGCGGGGGACCCAGGAAGTGGCCCCCCCCACACCCCTGACCCCTACCTCACACACTGGTGAGTGCAGTTCCTAACATGCCTTTCATGGCGCCTGGTGGTTGATGCAACTTGTGCCCCACTTTAGTCAGTTCTTATCCTGCAAGTAGATGGGATCAGGGCTCCTTTAAAAGCATCCCTTTGTCAGGATCTAGTCTGTTAAGGATTGAGTTCTTGAAAGCCGGTATGAGTGTTGGCAGTGGCTTCTATAAAATTTTTTAGTCATAGTACATGTCCCTCCTGTGCACCTTCAAGTCCTCACTCCTAAGTCCCCCTATATCTCGGGTATTGGGGCTGTGGGGCACACTTCCACCACCAGCTGGTGCTCCTAGCTAGCGGGATCCTGTGCTGGCGAACAGGTGTCGGTGCTGCCCCTGGGGAAAGGGGAACCTGTCCAGAGCCCAGTGAAGTGGGCACTGGGTGGGTCTGGCCACTGGCCTGATCTGTGTGTAGAGTGACCAGAACTATCAGCCACTGCAGCGCCTGTGGGGGAGCCACCAGGGTTCCTTGGAATCCATGCTTTTTCTCCCTTCCAGCGAACACCTCTCCTCGGCCCGTCTCCGGCATGGAGCGAGAGCGGAAAGTGAGCATGCGGCTGCACCGCGGGGCCCCAGTTAATGTCTCCTCGTCTGATCTCACAGGCCGACAAGATACCTCTCGCATGTCCACCTCACAGGTATGCAGGTCAGGGCCAGCCAAGCACAAAGGTGGAGGGGGTGTCATCCTGTGTGGACCAGTCTTAGACCCAGGCTCAGAGTTGGGAATGGGGTAAGACTTGTGGAGGGGCTGATGCCTGCCTTTCCTCCTCTTTTGCCTTTGTGAGGATTTCTTCCCTATGGGGGAAGTTGCACTCCTAGTTACGTGTTGCTTCTGGTTGGAGCTTGAGCCAGCTGAGCTGCTAAGGGACTGCGGCGTCCCAGCCTCTCAATGTAGCAGCACACTGTAGGAACCCTTCTCTTGTGCCGCCTGATTTCTGTCTACCACCCTGCAGGCTGGACTCCACAGGCCTGCTTGCACTCTGTAGGGGCAGTGGCTTTTGGCTTCTTTCCTCATTTTTGCTCACCAGGAGTGAAGCGTGCAGAGAGGGGGCAGCTCCACAGGAAGGGCTCTTGTGGGCCGCAAGCTGCTTGTCTTTCTTTGGCTCTGTCTGCCTGATGAGGGGTTGTTTGGGGAACCAGGCTACAGCACTGGGACACAGGACAGAGGCTTCTTCCCTTGCAGCCGTCTTTCCTCTGCATCCTCCCTTCTCACTCTGCTTTTATTGTTGGTGTTGTGCATTTGCTAATACGCTTCTCTGAACAAACCAAAACAACGTACCAGTTTCTTTTTCTCAGATAAATTTGAGAGTTCTCTGCTTGAAGGGGTGGGGTGAGGGTGTCCAGGACAAGTTCTCAGGTGCTGTTCCTGTCAGCAGCAAACATTTCAAGGGGTCCCTGGGTCCCTGAGGAGTCTCACCAGCTGAACAGAAAGAAGCTCATGGTAGAAATGTGCTGGAGTAGCCTCAGTCCTTTTGTCATGCCATCTTGTCTGTTAATAAGGAGGGGCCCAGGTTGGCCACTGCTCAGGGTTTAGGGTCCCTTGGGGCCTGGTGTGGCAAGTAGCAGGGCCACTGAGACAGGTGATCTTTGAATGAACAATTTTTTATTTTTTGGTACCGGGAATTGAACTCCGGACCTTGTGTTTGCCAGGCGGGCACTGTGCTGCTGAACTATACATTTGCAGCGCTGAACATTTCTGATTAGCTAGACATTATACTAGAAATGGACTGGTTTCATTGTGTGATAGTTGTCTCCTAATAAGAGCAGATATGCAGGGAATGTGAGAGGGTGTGTGTATGCGTGTTGTCCACCATTGAACCCAGGCTGTCAGTCTGGGCTGTGTCCCCAGTTCACTGCTCCCTCTGGCCAGAGGGTTATTTGGAATGTGGGCTAGATGGCATCCAACCAGTGTCATGAGCTAGTTCCTTAGCTCGCATATGTAGGCCTGGGTGAGAGCTTCCTGTGACTGACCTGGCTTCTGGTGGACTTGGACATATTCGTGTCAGCTGCCTAGCAGGCGTGGACTAGGGAGGAGGCAACCTCTTTTGTGTGTGTGATCATTGAGAGAAATGAGTGAGTCGAAAGGTCCTGGGGATGCTGGCAGTGCAGCAGCCCTTCTCTGCTGTGTAGCCATCTCGGCCTTGAGGTAACAGGAAGAAATGCCCTTCCTTCCACCCTTTCTTCTGTGTGGCACTCTTGGGTCACACTGTCTGCTGGCTTGGCATGTTTGCACTGAAGAATTGTAACATGGGTGTGAACTTGGGGAAGGTGGGGTGTGTGTCTTCCAGAGGAAGCACCTTGGCTTTTCCTCTGGCCACCCTGGGTTTCTGGATTGTTTGCTATCTAGGCTGTCTCCATGTGCTGACCCTCTCCAGTATTGGCTCCTCTTTGGTCACCATCTTGAGAGTTTCACTGGGCCCGGAAGCAGGGCATCACCTGCTTCAGTGTGCTTGTCCAGGGCAAGAGCACTTCCCACTGTGAGTGCTTTCCAGACCCACTGCCACGCATCCACTCTGGCAGTCTGGAAGCCAGAAGGTGGGGTGTTCCAGCTCCTGCAGTCCTCTGGCTGCCACTCTCACTCTCCCAGAGAGAGCTGGGCACTGGATTAGCAGGCACTGTCTGTGTAGACACAGGGTCATGGCAGCCACACTGCACCAGCTGAGTTTCCTCCCCTGCTACTGTTCTCTGCCTCTCAGCCCTCTAGGGGCTGGTGCATCTGTGAAGGTGCAGCAGCTCAGCAGAGAGGCTCCATGGGGCTCCCTTGTCCTTATTGTCCGGCCCACGTACAGTGACACCACAGCATCACACAGGTCACTCAGTAGCCTTCTTAGTGGTACAGGGCCTCGCCCCTTCCTTGACTTCACAAGAGGCCAGCTGCTCCCTCCTTGGCCCCATCCCTTTTGAAGGGCACCTTGCATTAGGCCAGCCCTCTGAGGGGACCACAATCCCCACATTTCCCGATCTATGAATCAGTTCTTGGAACTGCTGGGCATCTGGTCAGTGCATCCATTTAGGTTTTTCTGTCCCTGTGAGAAGGGCCTTCTCTGTCCAGTTAATTCCTTTCAGTGGCTCATTGAGTTTGCACCCTTCCCCAAAATGAGCTCAGCAGCCTGATGCACCCATGAGTGAGGAAGTGTGACCCATCCTTGTGTCTTGGGAGGTGCCATCCCTCCACCTGCTCCAGGGGCTGTCCTGTGCCCCTGTGAATTCTGGAGGAGGAGCACTGGCCGCTCCCAAAGGCCAGTCATGAGAGGCAGCTCACCATGTGGAGAGATTGGCTGTTCCCAGGGGTCCCTGAGTGGTACCTGTCAGTGTCTGTGGAGCTGGCTGAGAAGACGAAGCACACCTGGACATAGGCCTGACATGGGTGTCAGGAACCGGGGCCTCGTGTGCTGGTCTGGCCAGCGGGGCGCTTACCAACCGCTGTCTTTTCCCCACCTCAGAATAGCATTCCTTTCGAACACCACGGCAAGTAGCTGCTCGTCTGCGTCGGAAGGCAGCACTGGGTGAGTGTGCTCACGGTGGGGCTCGCAGACCACTCCCCATCCGCCACAGGGCTCGCAGGCGGGCTGGGCTTGCATGCTAGGTGCTGGAGGCGTAGTGAGGCTTCTTCCGCTTCGTTCTTCTCATGTGAGCTCCAGAGCAACGGCAGTTAGCACCCCATGTGAGGGGGAGAACCATCCTCAGTCTCTGGATGGAGCGACCCTAGGGGGCAGTCCTGCTGTGCCCTTGGCCTCTGGCCTACCTGTAGCTGCATTTGGTGTGCCGTTGCTGCCCTCTGCCCTGGGTACTGGCCAGGTCTGTCCTCCCCCACCACCCCTCCCCCCCAGCTGCCCTGTCCTGGGCTGTACTGGGTTCTCGTGTCTGTTGTGCTCAGCTGAGTGGCGCCACGCTTGGTGTTGGGCTCTTGAGCTCTTGCTTCGTTCAGATTCCTGGTGGTCTCTGCATCCTGGCTTACTTAGTCACCCCTCTTCCTCTCTCATTTATCTTTGTCCTCATTTTGTGTTTCTTTCCAAACTTGGTCCCAGCCTTGCCATCTCATCCTTGCAGCTGCTGTCTGTATTAACCCATCCAGCCACAGCCACCTGCTCCCTGCTCCGGTGCATGGCTGGGTGTCCACCCTGAGCGCCCTTCTTGTCAGCCACTCAGTGGCGCCTTCCAGCAGGGGCTTGAGCTTCTGAGAGGTTTCATGCTGCAGTTTCAAGTGTGCACACTCTTGGAAGTATATGGGCAAGGACTGCTTTGGTGTCTTCCCCACAGAGGGATTTCTGTTTTCAGACCACTTGGTTACTTTGCAGGAAGGGATGCTGGGAACGTCATGTCTGCCCACGGATTCTCAGGATCGCCTCTGTGCTCTCCTTGCTTGCATGCCTCTTCTTCCTTCCCCTTCTCAGTCACTTGTTCTGCTTGGCAGTGTCCTGGCTGCGGAGTCCCATTGTGCAGCCATGGGTGCAGGCGTCTAGGTGGGGACCAGGCGGCAGTGTGTCCTTTCCTCTGCAGGCTCCATGATCGGTATCTGTCCCCAGCGCCTGGCTGGCTGTTGCCCTGGCCTCATGCTGACCTTCTCCTGTGCTTTGGCTCCGACAGATTCCCGGTCGGGTGGCTTCCAGTGGTCTTCAGTCTGTCGTGCACCGATGAGAACTCTCCTTTTTGCTGTGAAGGGCAGACAATGCATGGCTGATCTACTCTGTTACCAATGGCTTTACTAGTGACACGCCCCCTGGTCTAGACTCAAAATGTTCACGCCGGGAGCTCTCCAGGCCACTCACCCAGCGACGCTCGTGGGGAATCCAAATACAGACTAAATGGACAGGCTCCAAGAGCTGCCACACCGCCAGGGGCTGGCACGGAGGCCCCTACAGAAGCTCAGTTACTACGGGGCTGGGAAGACAGCAGAGTGTGGGCGACATTGCAGAGACCCCAACTCCCTGCCACGAGCCTCTCCACCCCTCCAGTGGTGGCCGACCTGCGTTCCCTGCGATCCCACCGCGACTACCAGTCTTCTTCTACTTGGTTAAGACAGTTTTGTATCATTTTGCTAAAAATTACTGGCTTAAATCTGTGTAAAGAAATCTGTCTTTTTATTGTTTCTTTCTTGTCTGTTTTTGCGGTCTTAAGAAAGCTGTTGACTTTTACAGACTCCTAAGATGGACACTGGCCTGCTATGTCTGTGGGGAGTCATGAGGGGCACAGATGTCAAGGACGTGCGTTTCAGTTTCTGTTTTCTTTGTTGTGTTGTCCACTCTGGCGAGAGAACGTCTCATCAGAAGCCACGTGTGTGCGTGTGTGTGTGTGTGTATATGTGTGTGTGCGCATGCGCGCACTTGTCACAGTCCCACAGCCTGGTTCTGGCCCCGCTCACCCTTCCCTTCTGTAAGCTGAAACACTTGCTGTATTCAGCGCACTGGAAAGCACGGCTGCTGCAGAGCCGGTGTGGCCAGTGTGTCGTGCAGAGCGATGTGCCTTCTGCTGAGAGGCAGCGAGGATGTGGGGACTCGGAAGAGTCGGGTGCATGGCCTCTCGGGCCCATAGGACAATGAGGGTCTGGATTAAAGTGGAGCCCAGAGGACACTGGGGCCCGGATTGAAGTGGAGCTCGAGTTTCTGATCTCTGACTCAGAGACACGGGGATTGTGTGGGGCTGTGTACAGTATTTTGATAGTGTTTGTTGCCTTCATGCCTTTGAATTTGAGAAGTTTCTGAACAGACTGTACATACTGCCATGCAGATTGACACTCAGTCTGTGTCTTTGCCTGCTCAAAGCCAGGGAGCAGGTTTTCCTGGGCACCAGATTTGCCTAGAAAGGCCACTGGCTAAAGGGACTCCACACAGAGGTGCCAAGAGGCAGGTGACTGACTGCCCACCTAAATCTAGAACCTTCACCTACAGAAAGATGTGATGCCACGTGCTTTGTGCCCTTCAGCTGGATGTCTGTGGGGGAGCTGTGGCTGCCTGGAGGGCCCATGCTGCTCTGGCAGCATCCTCAGATGTTCTTCCCTGCCTGTGGCTGTGTCCATCATGTATACTACTTGGTGGAGACGGCAGCAGGCCTGAGTGACCCTTGGGATACAATACAGTGTGCGTGGGTCTATCTCCATTTCTGCCAGCATATGGAGAAAGTGCCAGGGCCTGGGTGCTCTGGGAGAGGCAATGGTGCCACTGTGGCTTTTCCCTCCCAACCCAGAGACCCCTAGCACAGAGCTGTGGCAGCACATCCCAGGTTGTAGCCCTTTGCTGCCCCAGCCATCCATCTGACTGAGCCTTTGGCTGCTCCTCTGAATCCTGAGCTGGTTCCTCTGCTACGGTTTCGGGGTGTAGGGCCATAAGAAGGAAGGCTGTGTGTCTGTGTGCAGTAGGAGCTCAGGTGGGTCCGATGAGGTTGAGGTGTCCATGGTTGTGAGCCCCTTCCTCAGTCGGTGTTGGGCTCACCCTTTCAGTGAGCAGGTGGGGGTGGCTGCAGCCCTACACACAAGCCCTTTGTAAATAGCTATGGTTCCCAGCAGCGCCAGAGGGCGATGCCAGGCATCCTCCGGATACTGCACCGCACGCAACCTGAAACTGCTGGCTGCTCTAGGAGTGGACCCGCCTGGGCCCCCGAGGGTGTGGCTGTGACGTTCTTGCTTGATATTTAATCCCCATCACACTTACAGGAAACATAGTTAGAATGTGTGTATCAACCTGTGTCTTGGTGACCAGTCTCTGAGCTGTGCGTTTGTATTACCACTGTATTTGTGTACTTTAACAATTGTGTAAATAATAAATTCATAATGACTTCTACTTATCTTCCCTGCCCTTTTTGTGTGGTCCTTATTTCATCAGCTGAGAGTTTTCAGTGGGTTTGGATTAACTATTTGAAAACTGACCTTTTTTCCCTATCTTTCCTCCTTTTCATAGTACTGGGGATTGAGCCCAGGACCTTCATGGTGGGGTACATCCCCAGCCATTTTTTCCTTTTGGGGGGTGGGCTTGTTTTTGTTTCTGGAGATCCAACTCACTTCCTAGCCAGACAGGTGCTTGTGCCACTGAGCTAGGTGCCCCAGCTGTGATTTTATTTTGAGACAGTATATTGCTAAGTTGCCCTGGCTGGATCCGAACTCTCGTGACCCTTCTGCTTCAGCCTCATAGAGTGCCAGGATTTGCAGGTGTGCATTCTCCATAGCTGGGTGAACACTGACTTTTAAGTATTCTTACCTTTGCTTAGCCTGTGGGTGTTGGGTAGCTGGTTGGAGCTGGCACCAGGGTGTTCTGGTATACATAGTTGGGGTTCACACCCCCTTCTGCTTAGGTGTTTTGTGTGTGATGTTCTGAGAACCCCTCCTCCCTTGGTTAAACATCTTGAGGATGTAGGCCCCAAAGCTCTGTGTCTCTCTGAAAGCACTGGTGCCTTAAATTTCCTAGAAAGTAGGGCAAGAATCAAGCAGCCTGACCTGTCCACCTGCCAAAGAGGGCAGCTGCCCCCTCCCTCAGCTCGCTCCACCATTTGGCAAAGCTGGGCAGCCTGCTTGTCTTGGCTCCCTGCAGGAGCAGGCAGAGGGCGACAGGCATCCGCAGCCAGGTCTTTACCTGCTGCCTGGACCTGCCCTTTCCCGCAGACACTCAACTGAGTTCTGACCAGCTCTGGGCAGCCAGGTACGCACCAGTGGGACTTCTGATCCACACTCACTTGGAGGTTACTAGAGTTAACAGATTTGTCCTCTGTGTGATGCACAGGCTGGAGGGGACTCCACTGGACATTGCCCACCTGCCCCTCTATGGCTATTACTAGGCACCTCAGCCAGGCGCCCCAAGCCAAACCAGCCTCTTCTCTTCCAGCCGTCCTGTGCCCTTGGCATCGCATTGACTTCTCTTTTGTCCCACTTGGAGGAGCTGGCGTGAACCTCCCAACTTCCCCTGCTGGTTGTGGGATGAGACTCCCTCACCAGCTCTGTCCATGTCCACACTTTCACCAGCCCAGTGTGTACTCCTGTGTTTTTCTGTTGGAAAGTACCCTGCTGTCAGATGCCACCCCATGAAGGGTCCCTGTGCTGGAGGTGACAAGCTGATCTCCGAATCGGCTACTGGTACTACTGAGGCTGTGTCTTGGAGGAGACAGTCTAGGCACTGGGGAACAGCAGGTGGAGGCGGTGCTGCAGGTCTGGGCACTGCCCCCTGGGAGCTCCACTTCAGACTCCTCCCAGGGCACAGGACGACACTCTTTGGTTCTGCCCACCTGAACCCAGGTGTTCTGTTCCTGTTGCCCAGCACTAACCAGAGCCCCTCACCTTTGGTTATTATCTGCAGCAGCAGGCAGTCAGACATGGGGCAAGGGACAGGTACACCCCTAGCAGAGCATGGGGGCAGTAGCTCAGGATGCCTTTACTTCCCACTCTGTTTGGGGGTGACATGACGCCTGGACACTCATTCTGGGTAGCCATGCCTCTAGGACATCTCATGGGGCTGGACTGTTACAGTGTGAACTTCGACACCTGAAATGTGCCCCAACAGGCAGCCCTGTCCCCCACCCTCAGGGCTCAGAGGCCTTCAGGGATCCTCTTGGCCCTTGGCCTCATGACTTGCCTGCCAGGTCAGTGTCAGCACCCTGAATGCCTGAGACCCAGCTTGAGCATAGGAGATGTGTCCTTTTCTCTGTGTTGGGAGAAACAGAACCAGAAATACTGGCAGAACACAGCCTGCACACTGTCCTGTGGGTGCAGGGAGCCCAGGGTGCTGCAGCAGTGACCTCACCAGGCTACACGAGTCTGGGTGCTTCAGGGCCGTGCAGCCTCTCCCTTCAAGGTGGGCCCCTCCCTACCAAGCCAGGCCAGCTGCCCAGGGAGCAAGCCCAGCATCTTCACCACTGGAGTTGCTTGTGTCGCCAAAGCCTGCCATGGGGGCCACCACTTTCTACCTGTTTCATGTTGACCGACCATATGCTTTGGGTACAAGCATAGGACAGGACCAGGGAGGGGAGCGTCCTGCTGCTGGGCATGAGGTGGACTGTGAGCTAGGTGATGGATGGCCAGCGGGTCAGGTCATGTCCATGGGCCATTCCAGGGACATGCTCCATGCTAGCAGCCATACAACTGCCATGGCCAGCAGAGCCAGTTGAGTCTGGGAGAAGAGTAGATCTGGGGGCCTCAGGAACCCTGGGCAGCAGAGGTAGCTAGCTTGGCACCCCTGTTGAAGTCACTGGTCCCTACAGCCTTGTCCCTTTCCTTCCTGTTTCTAGAAGCAGCTGATTCCCATGTTTTGGGTCTACCACATCCTGGGGCCTGGGGCTCCTACTGTTCCCACTCTTATGTGGTGAGGTCAGTTCACAGGGCAGATCCTCCCAGAATGGGTGGCCCTTGGCCATCACGGCTGGGCAGTGACCCCTTCAGGTGTCAGCACTGCCCATCAGCCTAGCCCCTAGCAGAGGGAGCAGGGAATCCAGAAGGTAGACATCATTTAAACCACAGGCTGCAGGCAGAGCTGGGTGGGACTAGGGCCCACAGGGGCAGAGGGAAGGTGGACCAAGATGTGAGCTCTCGCCTCCTTTTTATTGCAGAGGAGCAGGGATGTGGCATCTCTCCGGTTGCACATGGCCCGCCAGGGTGCCCACTGCCGTCCCCAGCGCCCACGACGTACCACCTACTGAGGCGCCCCAGCACCCTCTGACCAGGCTCCCAGCCATGCAGGCCGCTGCTGGCCATGAGGGCAGATGGGTGTGAGGCACCCAGGGCCAGCCAGAGCTCTGAATGCAGGCTGGATGGAGAACGGGGAGCAGAGATCAGCGATGCTGACCACACAGAGCAAAGCGACCAGCCTACCTGAGAGGTGAATAAATGGAAGGCAGGAAAATGTGTTTTCAGCCCACATGCAGTAAACAGAGCACATATGCTGTATCTCAGGTCAGTGCATTCACCATTAGGGCTCCCATAGGTCTAGGGACCAGTCAGGAGGTGCAAAACCACCTCCTGGAGCCTTGGGCCATCACCGGCACCCTGCTTACACATAGTGTCTCACCCCTGCCAGTCCTTTTCTCTGTGCCATGAACACTCACCGCCACGCAACCCCACCCACTCTTACCATGGTTGGGTTAAGAGGGCCAACAAGAAACACCCCAGAGCACAGAGCACCAGGAGAGCTGACAAGGACAGGACCACTTGTAAGAATAACCAAGTTATTTCCTGACGGAATTGAGACTTGGGGTGAACAGACCGAAGCACAGAACTGCACCAGCAAGTCCCTCCAAGGCTCCACCCACACACAGGCTTCCTTTGCACCTTCCCAGGTGGGCAGAGAAGTGGGCTTCGCAGGAGTGGAGGGCAGAATAGTGGGGTCAGGCCCCAGAGGGGGCCACGCCAACAGCCGTGGCCTATGATTAAAATGGTGTTATCTCAGAAGTCTGGGTTTCTAGGTCCTTGACTGCAGTGGGGGGCACAGGCTGCTTGGGGTCTGTAGGCTGGGTCCCTGGCGTAGGTGGTTTATAATTGTGGGGCCTAGCTTCATTCACTGCAGATATGCTTTGGAATGACACAATCTCCCTCTTCGTCGCCTCCCCCAACAAAACAGATTAGTAGGTGACCCAGGGACCAGGCAGCCAGCACCCCAGCACAGAGCTGACAGCCCCGCCTGGGCTAGTCCTGTTTGTGAAATAAATACATGTTGCCAGTCTCTGTACCTCCTGCCTGTCCCCTGCCAGTCCCAGCCAGGTTGCTCATACACTGGTTTCCGGAGTGTGAACCACCTCCCCGTTTTTCTCAGGCTCTGCTTTCAGGAAGTGCTCCACCTCCCTTGAGTCCACGCTCACATCCACAGGGGGCTTGTGGAGCTTCTCCTCCTCCAAGGCTGAGGCTGCTGCCTCAGGCTCCGATGCCTTGGATCTGCTCCTGATGCAGAAGTTGCCCAGCAGCAGCACGAGGGAGGAGGTGACCACCTCGGCGCCTGCCAGGATGAACACGTACTGGTAGACGTGGGTCGCGTCCAAGAGCTTGCCTGCAAGAGAACCTGGGTCACCAGCTTTGCCCACAGGTCTCCTGTGGATGCCTCTAGTGTCCAGCTGGTGTGTCTGGGAAGGGAGGCTGATTGCAGCATCGTGCAGAAGCACCTTCTGCCCTCACTTCCTCTTTCTACCCCAAGCAAAGGCTGAGATGCAAAAAACAAGTGGCTTGAGGGTTTGCAGAGTCATGGGCAGAGTCATGGAGAGCCTTCCGGTGGCCTCCCAGGGTGCTGCTGGGCTCTCCCAGCCCTATACTCATAACCAAGGACCCTGAGTCGTGGAGGGCCAGGCCGGGTAACTTAGGGTGCTGGGGTGAAGGAGGAATTGGAGGCTGCAGAAGGCTCGTGTGGGCTGTGGATGGGCAGAGTGACTTCCCATAGGCCAGAGCCTAGCCAGGCTGCCCCTCCAGTGGGAAGCCATAAGCTTCACCTCAGTTGGGCCCAGCTACCCACTCCCAACACTTGTAGCCTGGGTCCCCAGGAGTGCTCCCCAGCCCCCCAACAGCACTCACCACCCGACGGGGGTCCAATGAGCACAGCTATGGCCTCCATCAGCAGCACCAGACCGATGGCACTGGAAAACTTGTGGGTACCCACAATGGCCATGAGCACCTCAAACTGCAGGGCACCCACCATGCCATAGGAGATGCCAAAGAAGATGCAGAAGACTACCAGGCCCCCATAGTTGCTGGCTGTGGAGCCTGTCAGGTCGGTGAAGCCATTGAAGAACATGGCGAAGCTGAAAAGGTAGACAGAGTAGGGCCGCACCTTCTTGAGCCCTGTGATGAAGCCAGCAGTTGGCCGGGCAAAGATGTCAATGAAGCCCAGGATGGTAAGCAGGAAAGCAGCCTTTGTGTCAGGTACACCCAGGTCCTTGGCATAGCTCACCACAAACACGGGTGGCACGAAGAGCCCCAACACCATGATGGAGGCAGCAACAGCATAGATGACAAAGCCTCGGTCCCGGAAGACACTCAGGTCCAGCAGCCGCTGGGATGACTTCTGGGGCCCAGGCCCGCCGCCTGCCTTGGGCGCCACCAATGGCCTCATGAGCGCAGCACACACACAGCAGTTGAGCAGCAGGCCGCCCAGGATGAGGAAGCCACCCCGCCACCCATAGTGGTCCTGCAGCACCTGCCCCAGCGGGGACAGCGCGCAGAGGAACACTGGGCTGCCTGCTGCGGCCAGCCCATTGGCAATGGGGCGCCGCTTACTGAAGTATCGGTTGAGCATGATGAGGGAGGGCTGGAAGTTGAGAGCTAGACCCAAGCCTGTGGGAGAGGGATGGCATGAGACTGCCTGTGTACCCACTGTACCCCCCCCACCTCCCCCAGGCGGGCTGCAGCTCTGTCCTGAGTGGTGTCCACATGGGTCTGGGGGTGCCCATGGAGGGGCAGGAAGGAGAGCCTGCCACCCCTGCATGTACCCAGTGTTCAGTCTACCCACACCTCCAGCCTACCAACACCCAGAGGTTGTCAGCCGGGCCCCACTCACCAGTAATGACCCCTGCCGTGAAGTAGAGCTGAATAATGCTTGTGCAGAAGGATGCAGCCACCATGCCCAGGGACGCGAAGAGGCCACCCACAAGCATGACAGGCCGGCAGCCAAAGCGGTTCACACACACACTACAGAGCGGGCCTGCAGGGAGGCAGTAGCTGGGGTGGGCTTGGCCCAGACCTCCAGCCAGGCTCTGTCCTCTGCAAGCCCACCGGGAGCCCAAGTCATCAGCCCCAGCCCCGCTGCCTGCAGATGGTCATGCCTTCCCAGACACCACTTGGCCAATGTGCCGGCAGCTCAGGGACCAGGGTCCCAGACCACATGGACACTGGAGGCATAGCCTCGCTCACCACAGGGCTCATCTGATAGCACCCTGCTGCTGGTCTCTGAGGATGTGCCGTCAGTTAAGGGACAGCTTGTGGGGGCCTTGTCCTCTGGGACCGTCTATGAGTACTGCCCACTTTTTTGGCCATGGGCCAAGGCCAGTCTACCTGGCCTGTGGGGAACACGGCAGCGGGATGCTGTCTTGAGGGCTTCCCTCTAGGCCTCTGGAGCCTGAGGTGAACCCCACCTGCTTAGGCCCTGGCTCAGCAAGCCAGGGCCCCAGAACTAGGGGCTGTATGTGCAGAAGGCCCCACCTGTGCCATAGAGCATGGCCAGCAAGATGGAGGAGATCCAGGCCGTGTCGCTGTACCCGACCCCGAACTCCCGAATGAGCTCCTTGAAGAAGACACTGACAGCCTTGGGGAAGGCGTAGGAGAAGCCTGTGATGACAAAGCAGCCAAACAGCACGGCCCAGCCCCAGCCGCCATCTGGGGCCTTGATGCCTGTGGGGCCCTCGTCCACCACGGCGCCTCCCATGGCCAAGAGGGCTGGTTCTTCCTCACCTAAGAGAAAGGAAAGAAAGGAAGCAGGGCTGGCTCAGGTGCTGGGTGATCATGTAGCCACAGCTCTGCAGGAGAGGGCAGGGGCAGAGACAGGCCAGGCACGCCAGCAGCCCGGGACTGGCACCTGGCCACTCGTCAGGGCTCAGCCACGGCCAGCCTGCTGGGCTGCCCCACAGCCCTCCATCTCTGCCACCTCTACTGGGGGAACGGCTGGGCCCCTTCATTTACAACCCAACCTCAGCCCCCTGTGCACCCACAGCTGCCTCTGAAGGGCAGTGGCTGTGGGGCTCAGCCAGGATTCAGATCACCTCCTGGGAATAGCAGAGCCTGTGGGGCAGTCGTAGGCTGGCGTGTGCTGACTCGGTGCGAGCAGCAGCCGTGCTAGGTGATGATGTCCTCTGGACCTCTGCCCAGCCCTGTGTGAATCTGCACTGGGCCAGCCGAGCCCTTGATCTCCTGCCCCCAGGGGAACTGGGCTCTGAGCTGACTGTGCGGGGTGGGAGGCAGGGGAGTCAGGTACAGAGGCCACAGCGCCAGGGAGCAGTGAGGTGGGGCTGCCACTTGCCCCATTTCCCATGAGTGGAGACTGGCAGCTGCCAGTGCGATCCTTCGGCTCTCGAGAAAAGCTGAAGGCCTGATGGGTTCAAGGAAGGGCTGGGGCCAGGGCTCCACCCAAGAAGGGCTAATGGTGCAGGTGGCTTCTGGCCAGCCCACTAGAGTCTGTTCTTGCCAGCCCAGGCTGGCAGCACAAGGAAGGCTGCCCCAAACGCCACACAGCCAAGGCTGACTTCCCTTTTATAAATCCAGGAGCTTAGCGCATCTGAGGCCAAGGCCATGCTTCTCTCTTCCTGAACCATCCCTTCAGAAGCCCCCTAGTCCCAGGAGTTACCCCCACCTCACCAAGGAGACTGCTGGGACGGGGTTGGCGTCCGACACCTAGGGCCTTCGGTCCACTCTGCTCAGCCTCTTCCCGCCAGTGATGTGTGGCCAGCCAGCTCCCTGGGGAGGCACACAAGCCCTGGTATGTAAGGTTAGCCGGTGCAGTTGATGCCCAAGAGCCCCAGGCCAGGACAGCAGGTGTGACTCCACCACACCACCTCAGCCCTGGTTTGGCTGTCTTGGCCCCACCCCTGCCAAGTTCCTGGCTTCTTCTTACATGCACAGAGCCCCTGTGGGCAGCTAGCAACAGTGCCCTGGGGTGGAGATCTAGGCTCAGCATGACCTGTGCATGCAGAGGGACCCACAAGCCTGAGACAGCACAGAGAAGGGTGCAGTGGGACAGTCATGACACACCACAAGGTGGGCCATAGCACAGGCTGCTCTTCATGTTAGCACTAAGCTGAAAATATCCCACCTATGATCCCAGCTGCTCAGGAGGCTGAGGCAGGAAGATCACAGTGAACCCAGCCTAGCCAATTTAGCCCAAGTCTATCTCAAAATTAAAAAGACTAGCCATCCGTGGTACTAGGGAAAAGGGAATGTCCTCAACATTACATACAACAGTGAAAATCTGATTTTAAAAAAATACATTATAGGAATGTGCATTCACAGTTCATGCTTTCTGTGAAAAAGGGTATGGGCCCCAAACCTGGAATTCAAAGGCTGGTCATAAGGACAGTGGGAGGGTGACTCCCCAGGGGCTCCTACTTGGTTTGGTTGTGGATTTACAGATTTTTTTTTTTTTTTGCGCTTTTTAAAATAAATCAAAATATCCAAAGCCAAGGAGTAGCACGTGTCCAAAATCAGCAGTAGGAAGAGCCCAGCTCCGCAAACACAGGTGAGGCTCCAAGGCCTCCATCTCTTGCCACACCAGCTGTGCCTTGTGCTTGCCAGGGAATCACAAATCCCGGAGCCTTTGAAGTTCCTCTTCCTGTGCATGTCCACTGCCCCCAGGACTGGGCCCTCCCTGGAGGGGCCATCCCTGCATCACCTGGGGTCTTGGAGGGTAGACAGAGTTGGCCAATACTCAGAGCCCAAGGGGGCACAGCATGTTCTGGGGGCACGCAAGGCTGCAGCTGCCACGTGAGGCTCACACAGGGAGGACCACCTGTGTCAAGGAGATGGCAGCTCCTGGACGGGAAGCTCCCAACCGAGGCAGCCATAGTGGGTGCCAGCCACTCTGCAGAGGGTGTTCTAAGGGAGGTTTCCGCTTGCCAACCAGGGCTGACTCTAAGCCAACATGGCCTGAAGGGGATGACCACACACACAGCAGGCAGCAGAGTGAGGGGTGGGATTCCCTAGAGTGAAATGGCCTCACCAATCCAGCCTGCTTGGGGGCGGGGGTGGGGTGGGGGGGTGAGCCCACCTCATCTCCCAGGATGACCCGGGTTCATGCTACTCTCAAGAAAGCCCTGGGCTGCCTAGCTTGGGGAGAAGCACCCAGCACAGGCCACCACGACAGCACACCCACGGGCACACTGCAACAGGCTGGCCTTTCAGTGACATTTACCCTCCCAGGAAAGCATGTGAACCAGCCCAGAAATAACCTGGCCTCCGGGTCGAAAGCTGATCTGGGGCTGAGGGGTGCCTCTGGGTCAGCAGAGGCTCCAGTCTGCTCGCAGGGCTGGCCCTTAAAGGTCCTTTGAAGGACCTACACCCCACCCGCTGAAGTCCAAGAAGGGTCAGCTGATGGCAGGGAGCATAGAAGACCCTTGCAACAGCCTCCCAGGAGACGCCCAGCAGGGGCCCTGTGTACCTTCCCACCAGGGAAGCGCTCTGCCTGCACAAACCTCTAGTCCAGAACTTTGCCCCTAACCCTGGGCCCGCACCATTAACCGCAGGAGGGCAGGCCAGGTCCCTGCAGCAGCCCAAGCCTACTCTCTGGCAAGCCTGGGGACAACTACTTTCCTTCCAGTCACTTTCTAGACCACTGAAGGACATGGAGACAATCCTGTTGCAGCCTCTCAGGGTGGCAAAGGCGGGAGAGTGCACAGGGGAGGGCAGGCCTGCTTCCGAGCTACCCTTCCTTCCTCTTCCATGGTGTGCAAACAGGTCACCGGCAGCACGCCCCTCCCCCTCCCCGCAGGAGGGAGGCAGGCGCCCCGGGCTATGCTGAGGTATAATGGCTTTTGTCCGGAGAGCGCAGGGCAAGCCCTCCACCCCTTCACCCCTGGCCCTCTCAGCCCCAAGGCAGCCTCGGTATGTGTGGCTTTGCATCATCCGCGGGGACCCGTGGGGGGCTGCCGCCGTCGTGTGGGGTTGGGCTCCAGTCTCATCTGAGACTTCAGCCCTTCCCGCCGCACAGTGGGCAGCTCTGGGGCCCGGTCCACCGAGTTGTCCAACGCCCTTCGCTGGGGTCTCTGGTCATGGCCAGTACAGCCACCCCAGCTCGCCCGCCGCCGAGACCCACTGGGGCCCGCAGGCTCCCCTCCGCGAGGCCGCGGGGACCCTAGGGGAGGGCCAGGGTCGGGAACACCCCCTCCAACCTCCCCACCAGGTGCCCGCGGCCGGTGGAAAGGAAGCAGCCGGGAAGCGGGAAACGGGGCCCCTCCCCTGCGCGCCGCAGCCCGGATGCAGGAGGGGTCGGCACAGCGTGGCTAGGTAGGCGGGTCGCACCCGGGCTGAGCCGGTGGGGCAGGGGCGGGAAGATGCTCCGCCCGCGCGCCCGCAGGACGTGGGGGACGTGACGACCGCGCCGAGGGAGGAGCCCGCCGTATTGCCTGGAGTAGGCGCCCAGCCGCGCCGCCGTAGCGGCCCTCGTGCGCCGGGTGGGCCGGCCTCCTCTGCCTCCGCTAGCGCTCAGGGTCGCCGGCCCGCCAACCGCGGGAACCCAGGGATGATGGGTCTGTGAGGGCACTGGTCCCCGCATGGCCCATTCCACAGATGGACACAGTGGTCAGGGATGCGCTAGCTTGGCTGACACTGGGAGGAGCCCAGGCGCTGTCCGCTCCCCCATAGCCTCTGTTCCAGGGCCCCGTGTCTTGGGGCCCAGGACCTGGTCCGAAGGCGCCTCCTATCGCTCAGCGCCCCTCCCCTGAGGCTCCTCACTGACCCTTTCCATCCCTAGGATCACGTCTAGGAAGGGTCCCACTCACGCGCCCCTCCACCTGCAAGCCTTGCTGGCTACTCCGAGGTCACCAGAGCTCCCTCCTGGCTGTCCCTACAACTTAAGTGTCCACGCGCCTGCCAGTGAGGGCCATAGCCTTCTGGGTAACAGGCCCTGCCCAAGGTCATTCTGAGGCGAGTCCACCTTGGAGGCCACCCAAGGCCCTGACCACACCACACCCCTGGGCAGGAGGGCTCCACACCTGCTCAGGCAGTGCCCCCCGGGCTCTCTGGGAGCACAGCCCCGAGCCCCGTCTCCTCGTGGCAGGGCACTAGTCACTGCCCATCCTGAGGGTCCACACTGCTGGAAGGGGCAGACCCAGCACCCAGCAGACTCTCAGGCCCACAGAACAGAGCCGGGACCAGCAGGGGCTCTCCTGGTGAGGCCAGCCCCAGGCGTGGTTGCTTGGAGGGGCCACCTGCCTTGCTGTCCCTCAGACTATTCAATGGGCCTGATTCGAGTCATCTAAGTGACTCTGTCAGCCCAGGGCCCTGGACAAGCAGTCCAGTGCTTCTGGGACAGGAAGGACGCTGGCCCCTGCGGCCCTTACTTGGAGCCAGGCACCCAAGAGGCCCAGAGCTAACGGCTTCCCGCCCTCTGAGCACCTGCCTGCAGCTCGCCCAGCACCCAGGTAGGTGCCTCTTCCACCCACTTTCAGACAAGGAAATTGAGGGCCCTGACTGGTTTTCCGCAGGCTGGGGCACAGCGAGGACAGGGCTGAGGGTACCTCAATTCTAGAGGAGGTCCTCTACCTTTGTGCCCCGGGTTTGGACTCTTGGTTGTGGACCGAAGGTGGGTGCGAGACGGTGTTAGGAGAAAGAAAGGCTGAGAGATCACCCCCTCGCAGGAGCCCTGGCCAGAGCGCACGTGCGCCCCTATTCCTCGGGGAGACCCACCAAGTATGGCCCTCGCACCCTGGCCGCGGACCGAGCTATTTATACTCAGGACAGACTCCGCCGCCCAGCGCAGCCATCTCCTGGACGGAGCCCAGCACCCGAGGGCCGCCCGACGGATGGCTGCCCCGGGAAAGCTGGAGAGCTGGGTAGCTGGTACCCCTTGGTGGGGGGCACGGGGCTGGGAGGGCTTGCCCAAGCCAGGTCGCCCGCGGTGTAACACAGTAAGGATGAGGAGCCAAGGTGCGGCTCGGGACCCCCCCTCCCCCGCCCAGGCCCGCACACCGAGCATCTGGGACGCGCCTACCTGCCGCCACTGCCTCTGCGCGCACTGCCCGCCGCGGATGCCGGGTGCCGCGCAGGGGGCGACTTTAAGTGCTCTCCCTGCTCGCGAGGCACGTCCCCTGCGCGCGTCATCGCCGCCTGGCGCCGCCCCCGCCCGCCCCGCCCGGACCCCGAGCCGCCGGAGGGGGCGCCCTGGCCGCTGCTCCCGACGGAGCGCACCGCAGCGCGGCCCGTCCCCCGACCCGCGCAGACCCTGCCGCCTCATCTCCCCTACCCCGACCGCGGCTTCCGTCAGCCTACCCTGCTCCTGCAAGAGGCATCTTCTTCGCCATCTCTGGGTAGAGCCCCCCAGTCCCCACAGCACCCCGCGGGGCCCCGCCGCGTGGCTCCCCTGTGGCCCGCGTGGGACCTACATCCTACTCAGACCTCCGGCAATGCCGGTGCCAGGGGCGGGCGGGCGGCCGCCGTGTCTCGCTGTGGGGGAGCGAGGTCTCTGTGCGCCCTGGGCAGCCTAGGCGATCCCAGACCAGGCGGTGTAGCTCTCTGAACTTCCGTTTCCCCAAATGGCCCTATGAAGCTTCTGATCCCTGCCCTGGTGCCCCGCTCTGCCCCTCCCAGCCCGAACCTGGAGGTGGGGACACCGCCCAAGGAGCAAGAAGCCGGGCGGAGGGCTGGGGTGTTCCCCAGCAAGGGGGCTTTGCCACCGGCCCTCCCACCACTAGAATAACAGAGCACTGTGAGTGCTGGGGCATTGGGGAGCCCTGCCTTCCGCCCCACCACCCAGCCTGCGCTGCCAGAGCTCTGCAGCCTCACTGGGTGAGGCATGAGGCTGAGGTGGGGGACTGTGCTTTAGTGCCCAGATCCCAGCACAGCTGTGACAGGAGCACAGTGATGTCGCTGGAGGGCGGTGGGCTATTCACTCTGTTGGCCCATGGATGGTGGGCAGCAAGGCTTTGTCTTGGCCCCAGAGCCCACCACCTGCAGACCCAGCCTTCTGAGATGCCCTCCCCACGAAGACTTTCCTCTGTCTGGGCCTCCAGGAGAAGAGTGGGAGCTGGGTCTGACCACAGCCCCCCCACCCCCATGCCGAAGGATCAAGGGGCTGCCAATGCCAGAGAACCTGCAAAGGAGGTGAGCAGGGCCTGGGACAGCTGCAGGAAGCCTCCCTCCACTCCAGGGCGGTACTTCCTGCCTCCAGTTATTGGGACTTGGCTTGCCAGCCAAGCAGGCTGCCCTCCACCACTGTAGCAGGCCTGGGAGTGGGCTAAGGACCAGGGATTCCTCCTGGACAGTAGCTCTGCAGCACTTGGCCCCTACTTTCCACCTGTGCCTACTTTGGACCAAAGAACTCAGTGCCACTAACATGGAGAGGGAGGTGGAATCAGGGTGGCCCTGTCTCACCACCTCCTTCTGCCTCAGGAGGGGCACCGCCCACAGCCAGGCTTCTCAGGCTCACCTGGCTACCTCGTCCAGAGGATTCCCTGCACCCCAGCTTCTGCTCCTCCTTGGCATGGACTCGGGGCCTCAAGCATCTAGGATCCATCCATCGTGGCCCTCCAGGGCCCCTGCAGCCTTGGGTTAAAGTGCCTTTGGGTAAGGGGGGTTCCAAGCCCTTCACTGAGCTCTCCAGGGCATTTTGTCAGAAGCCACAGTGGCAGCCCGCCTGTTCCCATTCCAGGGCTGGAAGCCCATGGGCACAACTCTTCGAGGCCTAGGGAGTGGCCAGAGCCCACTTGGCAGTGTGAGAAGGGCGATGGCTTGTCTGAAGCTGAGAGCTGGTGGTGCTGGGAACACACCGCCGAGGCCTGACTCTAGTCGCCCAGTTCTCCACAATGGCCAGCACCCAGTACACCCAGGACTGGCTAGGAGGGCCTAGGAAGGTATCCCCCTTGGCCCCATCTGTTTTGGCACTGCTCTGTGACAGTCAAATATGGCCCACCCTCTTTCCAATCCAGCTCACAGCTACAGTTCCAGTAAGGGGTCCCCAAGACCCCTTGGGGGACATAGCCTCACCTTTCTAGGAGCACTGTCCCCAGGAGCAGGTGGATGTGAAGCATCTGCCCAGCTCCATCTGGACACAGGGTGGGAGCCAGGTTCCACCTCTGACTCCACAAGTGTGGAAAGGATTTTCTGAGGGTCATTCTGAGCTGCCCCACCCCGACCCTGGAAGAACAGGTCTCCATTCCTTTCAGGTGCCAGGGAATCTTCTGGGGCCTAAAAAGTCAGGTGGACCTCACATCCTGGGTCCTTGGGAACCCCCCACACTCCTTCAGATCCCAGCCTAGTCACCCCACTGGCCAGACCTGGCTGTACCTACCACCCAGCACCAGCTGCCACCCCACTGATGGGCCTGGGGCCAGGACAGGCCAGGTCAGGCAAAGAAAGCCGAGTCGTGGGAACAGACATTCCAGCTGAGCTACGGCCCCCCTTTGCGGGGTCCCAGCTGCCTGGCTCATGAGCCCGCTGCCTGAGAGCTCCCTGTCCAGAGGATCTGGTGACACAACTGTTGCAGCCTGTCACTCCACACCTGGGACTACCATGCAACACGTGTGTGCACACACCAACACTGAGGCCCCTGCTGAGTCCAGGACCCTTGCAGGACTTTCCCCGCCCAGCTAGATGGGGGTGTGACTGTGACTGACACCCCAAAGGGCAGAGGTTGGAACCCAGACCAGGGTTTGCACCCAGTGCTGCCCCATGCACTGCCCCCTAGGATGTTTTCCTCCCATCCTCTCCAGGCTCCCAGAAAAACAAACATATTCACCTGGCAGCTGCCTGGCCTCCCACTGAGCGGCAGCCCAGGCAGTGAGCAGAGGGGAAGCAGGACAGGCTGCACATTAGCCCCGCCCCGCCTGGCATACCTGCATGGCAGTCAGTGTAGGCGCTACGCATGGGGTGCAGGGGTGGGTGTGGGCTCTAGAGCCTTGGGACATGGGTGTTTGTGTATGGGTTTTAGGTGTTGGCGCATAGGTGTTAGGAGTGCGTGTCTATTGTGTGTGGGGCTTGGGTGTGTGCACATGGGTGTTAGGTGTGTCCATTGTGTGCCCATGGGTATTTAGTGTTTCTCAGTTGTGACTGTACGTCCGGTGTATGTGTGTTGGGTACATGTGCTTGGGTATTGGATATGTGTGTTTGTGAGGTGCCAGCATATTTGTGTTTGTTGAGTGGGAGTGGATATTGGGTGTGTATGCATGTGTTTGTTGGTTGTGTGTGCTTTTGGGTGCTTCATGCTTGTAGGGGTTTTGGGTACATGGGTCTTGAATGTGTTGGTGTATTGATTGTGTACGTGAGTGTTGAGTTCATGTGCTGTGTGTGTTGGTTGGATAGGTTGTGTTGTGTGTTTGCTGGGTGCATGTGTTGGCTGTGTTTGTATTGGTATGCATGTGTATTGTGTGGGCGTTGTGCATGTTAGTTGGATAGGTATGCATGTGTGTTGGGTGTGTTTGTGTGTGGCTTGGTTGGATGTAGTATGCGGGTGTCCATGGTCTAATGGGAGGAGCTGATATGAGATGACCAAGTCCTTTTCTCGGTGGCAGCCATGACCTCTTCTCTGTCACTCAGAGGAAGAACTGGGCAGGGGCAATGTGGCATCAGTAAGGGAGCTGCAGAGAGGACAGAGGTGCAAGGGGCCCTCCCTTGCACAGGTGCAAGGAGTCCTGTCTCCTGCTCTGTGATGTGAGCACAGCACAGCTGGCCAGGTGGCTCTTGGGGTGCTGCACGCTGCCTGTGAAGTGGGCCCCTCCTGGTCACCCTTCCTGCATGCCATCAAAAAACTCCTGCCATCATCTCACCTAGTCCCACCCCATCTTCAGACCAACCAGTCAGGGCCCAAGTGGTGACTCCGATGTCGAAGCTGGTCTTAGTTACTTTTGTCATTGCTGAGACAAAATACCTAATACCCAAGATTAAAGGGTGAAAGGTGTATTTAGCTCACAGTTCGTAGTGGTTTCAGTCTGTAATGTACTACTGGCTTCAAGGTAAGACATGGCAGAAGAACAACTGTTTATGGTGGCTGAAGATGGCAAAAACCTCTTTCTATTCCTTATATTGTATCCAGTCTGCTAGGATTAGGGTGGTGTCAATCCAATCAGTGGACTGATCCATCGGTCTTCCAACCTTAATCCCAGCATGGCACTACAAAGTCAATCACACATTCTAGATTCAGCCACCTCCGAATGCATGCGGCTTTGGGGAGACATCTAGACACAGACCATAACACAGTTCATCTGCCATCACACACCCCATCTGCCTGGCTACATCCCTGGGTGCCACGAGGCTGTATCTCAGAGCCTGACCTGCCATCCCTTGTCGTCTTCAGAAGTCTGACAAGCACTGTCCCCCAGCATGCTCCAACGGCTGTGTGCAGACACCAGCAAGATGGGGACTCCAAGGACCCAGCCTAGGGAGCTAGGCTTTGAGGACAGGAAGCCCTGCCCAAGGGCCCCTGCTCCCCTGGGAGCGCTGGACACACCCTGTGACCGTCCTCAAGGAACCAAATCCCCTGTGGCCTTTATAAATGCCGGAGCAGCTTGAGGAGGAGCAGGCTCGCCTGTGACCTGGCTGGGCCATGGCTCTCCCTCGGGTAGGAAGGCACTGCCTGGTGGACAGGGCAGAGGCACCGGCCTGGCTGAGTGTGGATCTCACATCTGTGGTCCAGAGGAGTAGGTGACCCCACCCAGGCAGGTCTCCAGGCTCCTCCAGACTACCATGGCTCTGACTGTGCTGTGCCCTCTTCCTGGGCACCAGGGGGCACAGAAGGCTTGACCAGTCAGCCCCAGGCCCCGGAGAGACCAGCAGCCTCTGCCATGATTCTGGGCCCACTGTGACAAGAATAACTAGGTGGGACTGGGGCTGCTCAGGATAAATGCGGTGAGTCCTAAGCTAAGGCTGTTGCTTCTGCAGGGCCGAGAATACATTAGTGTCCAAATGCTCTGCCACCACTACACCAGCCTAGGAAGGATCTGGGGCTCTGCGGCAGGAACTGGGCTGGCATCCCCTTGAGACCCAAAAAGTCAAAAGTTCCTGGTGTTGGATGCCCCCCACACACACACTCGAGAACTATCTTGTTACTGGGAGACAGTACCCCAAACCCACAATTTAAAGGAGAGGTTTGTTTTGGTCCACAGTAGCCATTGGGCTGACTCCAAGGCAGAGTGGTGTGGCAGAGGAGTACAGCAGGGGAGAAAGAGTTCACTCAAGACATGGTGGCTGGCAGGAAACAGTTTAGGGGAGGAAGGAAGGAGGCAGAGCCTACCAGGCCAGGCCCCCAGAGGCCCAGCTCCTCCAGCCAGGCTTCAGCTGCCCACATGACGTCTATCTGTAAACTCATCAGTGAACTAATCCAGTGATGAGTGCCACACCCCATGATGCAGTCAGCATCCCCAAATTCTAACTCTGAGCATGAGGCCTTGGGTAACATTTAGATATAAACCATAACCAGAACTCAATTCATTTTCTCTTGTATGTAAGAAATCCTACCCAAAGGTTAAAACAAGCCTTTAGCTGGGCATGGTGGCACATGCCTATAATCCCAGCACTTCAGAGAGTTGGAAGCCAGCCTGGGCTACAGAGTGAGTTCAAGGCCAGCCTGAACCACATAGTTAGACTCTGTCTCAAAAAACCAAACCAAAACAAACAACCCCCCTCATAAATAAATAAAACAAGCATTTATCTCATGGTGTCTGGGGTGGTTGAGTAGGGAAGCCAGGGTCTCAGTGGGCTGTGTCACCCTGAGGCCGTGCTGGGGTGAGGGGACAGGAAGCCTCACTTCGTTCCACAGGGCATCCCTGAAATGCCCCGTAGTCAGGTGCACTGGTTGGCCTCAGGACTGAAGATGGTGGCCCCCCATCTCTGACAGCCTTCAGGGTTCCTGTCTTCTCTCAACACCCTGTGCAGGCTGGCAGCTGGCCCCACAGCTTCCTGTGCCCAGCAGAGACCCTCTGCTGCCCTGGCATCCCACCCAACCCAGTGCCCGGCCCACACAGATGCAAGTGAGTAACAGACCTGCAGAAAGTGGCCCTAGCTCCTAGCCCAGCTGGCCCTTGTCCCTCCCTTGACCCCTGCTGTAGCCAGTTCCCCCAGGCGGAGGCTGGGTACTCAGAGCCTGTAGCACCTCTGAAGTGGTCAACCCTGGCCAGGCCTGGTCCGTGACCTGGGATATCACTCAGGCGTCCCCTGCTTGATGGGTGTCCCTGGGCCTGCCTGCCCCAGGCTGCCATGCATTCCCACCATACCCTGCTGACCTGTGGTCCCAGAGCTGACACTGTTCCTGAGTCCCTTGCTGCTGTGGCCACGTCCCCACACACCTTAGCTGTCCATCTCTGGTGCACCTGCACCATCACCCCCATGTTGCAACCCCCGTGGTCTTGGCCTTGGCCAAGGTTTGGGTAAACCAGGGAGGTAGAGGCCACAACCCTCCTGCCCCTGGCAAGGACACTTCTCCTAGGGTGGCCTGGGCCTTCCCCAGGCCGGATTGGGGGTGCAGTATAGCAGCCAGACTGTGGTATGTCGGGTGAGAGTAAGCTGGGCTGCCTGCCAGGTCTCAGCCTGGACTGGGGAAGGAGCTTTGCCCAACCTTCCTGCTGGCTGGGACCGCAGCCCCCTCTCTGTGACTCAGCACTGACAGCGCAGAGGAACCTGCAGGGGACAGGGGTTTGGACTTCTGATGCAGCCACAGCAGCGGGCCCAGCCCCAGCTCAGCAAGTGGCCACATGGGCCCCTTAGTTCTCCCGACCTCAATTTCCTCATTTTTTACTCTGAGAGCAGTGCATCCCATAGTCTCAAAAGGCCTTGGTGTCTGTGTGAGAATACCTTCCCTAAAGCAGTTCCATTGTTCTGAAAATCTTTTTTTTTTTTTTTTTTTTTGGTACCAGGAATCGAATTCATGACCTCGCGCTTGCCAGGCAGGCACTTAAACCACTGAGCTAAATCCCCGGCCCTGAAAATCTTTCAATGTATGTGCTAATCGGTTTCATTTATACTGCTGGTTTGTCCTAGGTTTTTGAAAACAAAGATTTTTTAAAAATTTTAAAAAAAGAAAACAAAGATTTTGTGTTGTTTCTTTTTTGTAAGAATATTTTTTATGTTATACTCTGAGAAACTACTTTGAAAATAATGATACACTAGGCAATAACTATTGTTATTCTGTTAGTATATGATTATGAAATTTTGGGGGTTTTTATAAAAACATTTTTAAAAAGCAGTGTGAGAATGCCACCTGTCTCCCGTGGTCCCCTCAAATCACCTGCTGCTTGTAGGCTGCCACCTGTGCAGTAGACAGGACAGTGGAGGGAGGCAAACGCCAGGGCCGAGGGCCCCTGGAGGAGCCCAGTCTGCCTCACAGGGAGCACTGGTCCCGCAGCATCCGTGCTCTGCTCTGCCTCTCGCCCTGACCTCCCAGGAAGTGGCCAAGGCTGTAGCTGCTGTTGGGCTTGCTGGCTTTCTCTGGACAAGACCGGTCCCACCTGTCCTTCCCGGGTGCTGTCCTTTCCACTAGAGTCACATCCTGAATCCCCTCAACCCTTATCCAAACTGACCTCTCCTGGTGGCCTGTTCAAAGGTCCACTCAGCTGGCCATCCATCGGAAGTGGGTGAGGGACTTTTCCCCTGAGCCCACCTGGCCTCCTGCACCTCTGTCTCCATCTATTAAGTACAAGTGACCAGGTCATTTCCTGGGATAGTCCAGGCTGACATTGAAGGCCCTGCCTCTGGACTCACCTTTGCCCAAGTGCCTGTGCCCACCCTGCCTTCCTTCCAGAGGGGCCTCAGATGGGCCCCGGGGACAGGTGGCACCAGCCTTACAGAAGGTCTTTTACTGCTCAGCTCACCTTCTGCCCCAGGGCTGTGAGGGGGCACATGGAGAAGTGACCCCAGGAGGCCTGACTCTGGCAATCCTCATCTTCCAGGGGAGGAGACTGGCTCAGGCCCAGGCAGGGACGCAGCCAGGTGGCCTTGCCCCAACCTCCATTTGTCCTGTGCTGTTGGAACCCCAGGTGAGACCGGGACACCTAAGGTAACATCAGGGTGACTCCCAAGGTGAGGTCAGCCCTATGGCTAAAGTATCAGAGGAGGGACCTTGAGTCATAGGCAGCTGCCACCAGACCTGCTGGGAAGCTCCTGGTACTGCCCACACCCCAGGGCACACTCGGAGCCGGGGGGGGGGGTGCTTGGTTTGCACAGCTGCCGGGCCAGGCTGCCTACCCAGTGGTGAGCAAGGGGCCACCAGATCAGCAGAGCCACAGCCCAAACCTCACACTTTGGCCTTTTCCTCTCCCTTCCTTGTTTATTCTACCCTGGAACTGAGGTATCTGCCCCTCAAATGTGTGCTGCCATCTGCTCTGGGCCAGACAGGACACTGGTGCCAGAACTGCCCACCCCATCCAGGGCACTCCGCTACTTCTGCTGGGCTATGCTCAGGCACACGGGGAGGGCACTGTCATGGTCCCTCAGCCTGTGCTGTTCTGCCTCTGTGACAACGGGAACCAGGGGAAGCAGCTGGTGGTGGGTTGCACACGGGCCCTCCAAAAGCACAGGCTCAAGTCTTGGACCCGTGTACTTCAGAATGGCCTGATATAATTAGTTGGCCACTGCAGATAAAAACTAGTTGAGATGAGGTCACACTGGCACAGGGTGGGCCCGACGTGACTGGCATCCTGAGAGTGAATGTGAAGAAGCCATGTGCTGGTCTCAGCAGAGAGGAGCTTGGGGAGGTGAGGAGGATCCTCCTCTGGAGCCCCACAGGGAGCCCCTGGCCTTACCTTGACATCTGCAAACCACAGAAGAGTAAATTCCTGTTGTTCAAGGGTAGCTTGAGTTATTCTTTCATGGCAGTGCAGAGGCCCTAACCCATGCAGTCTTTCATCTGTGAGCCCTCCTGGTGCTGGCCTCCCGTGACCAGCTCCTGGCCAGTGGTATGCAGAGCAGTGCCCAGTTAGTGCTGGGCCAGGGAGGGAGATACGGGGGTGCGGCAGGCTCAGAGGAGTGGGCCCCTCAGGCTGGGTGTCAAGGCAGTAGGGACAGCTGCTGCCCAAACAAGTATCGCAGGGCAGGGACAAGGACCTCTGGACAGCACTCTGCAGATAGTATTGGAGGGGATCTTGGGGTTTAAGGGGTGCCTAATGGGGAGTGTTCAGAGAGGTGTGGTCTTACTCTGGGCCAGGCCACACCTAGCAGAGGACACTGGCATTAGAACTCAGGCTATGAGGCACCACAGTCTGGACCTGGCCAGTACTTCTGTGCTCCTGTCCCTGAGGCACCATGGCACGTGTGTTGGCTGCAGAATGACCATGGCCACTGTGATGTGAGGTCTCCTGGCCCCCAGTTCCAAGCATATTTACCTATGGCACGGCTTCCATAACCAAATGCCACCGACTGGGGCTCAACCCGCACTTCTCAGGTCTCAGGCAGGACATCCAAGATCAGGACCTGTGTGACTGACTTCCCCGGGGCCTTGCTCCTCAGCTTGCAGGTGGCTCCTTCTTGTGTCTTCACACAGCTTTTCCATGTGTGTGCCTGGTGTCATGAGGACACTGGTCCTAGACAGATGGGGCCCCACACTTACAACCTTGTTTAACTGTAATTACTCCCTTTGAAGCTCAGCTCCAAATATGGTTGCACTGGTGGCTAGGGCTTCCATATGTGAATAGTGGGAGGACACAATTCAGTCCATACTACATGGGTTCTTATAATCCCACTCTACAGATGAGGGAACTGAGGCCCAGGGTGCCAAGACCCAGCAAGCCCCAGCTCCCCCGGGTGGTCTGGCTGCTGCTCCTCCTCTCAGCACCAAGCCCAGCTAGCCCTTCCTCAACAGCCCTTCACCATTTTTGTGGCTGTTGGTGGGGCAGACTCCCCCTGCCACACTCACATGTGTGACCAGGACAGGTGTGACTGGAACAGAAGCTGAGGTGGGGGTGTGGGCATCTTGGTGGGCACATCTGGCCCAGGCACTGCCCCCTGGGAGGCTCAACCCCTGCAGAGCCTTGCACTGGGGATGGAGGTGGGGGAGCTGACTTCCAGTGGGCCCTGCCTGCTCCTCTAGGAGAACTACAGAAGGAGCTGACACAGAAAAGGCAGAAGGCTGGCCAAACAAGGAAGGCTGGGTCCAGGCAAAGCCCCGGAGTGTAAGAGCAAGGAGTAGGACAGTGAGGAGGACAGGCTAACATGGGACTGGTGGGACCATGGGATATAAGTGCAAATGTGGGGGTGGCATGAAGCCCTGAGACTGCCCTTTGGAGGGATTCCCAGGTTCCCCACACAGGAGCCTGAGACATGTAGGCCAACACTGGCCTCTGTGGAGGCCAGGCCCACTCTACCCAGCTGTGGCCAGGTTAAGAGGAATAGATGACCTTCAAAGACATGCAATCAGGCAGGAAGGAGCCCACCACTGGTCCCGGGGGCCCCTGTCTGTGCACTTCCTCCAGGCCCCTAAGCACCTGCCCCTTCCTCTGGTACTCTCATCCTGCAGGCCAGGCCCCAAGCACTCCGAGGCCCTAGGTGACACACACCTTGGGGCACCTGGGTGGAGCCGGCTGAGGGCTTCCTGCTGCAGCTTCTCCCCTCCCCCCCGTACCCCCTGAGGGCCTCCATGCAGCACCCCCCCCAACCCGTCCCACCTATGCAAGCTTCTGCAGTCTGACGCTACTCTTGTCCCCCCATATGCAATCCGGGCACCCCCTCCCCAAATACCACCCAGGATGCCAGGCGCCGGATCCGGAGCTCTGGGTCACTTGGCTCAGGTCAACGCTAGAGAGCGACGCCCTGGGGAGCTGGGAGGGGCTTGTCGCGCGGCGGAGCCCCGCCCTCGGTTGCCCCGGAGAGGTGAGGACGCAGTGGGAGGGGTGCAGGGGGCGCCCTCGGATCATGGGGATTACGTGCTCGGCGCGGCCCTTTCACTGTGTCCCTTTTCCCTTGGCAGCTGAACAAGAAGTGTGATGAGCGGAGGTCGGAACTTGGCGTCGGGGCTCCAGTTTCTGGCCGGCGGGACCTGAGCTCCGGGCAGAGCTACACGGGACAGCTACCGACGGACCCGGATCGCTATGGCAACGAGGCCCCCGGGAAGCAGCTAGGCTGGAAATCCAGGGAGGCGCGGGCGCGCGACGGGTCCCTCGAGTCGCCCGGGTCTCCGTTCCTGGGAGGACTCGAGACCCTCAGGCCCTGTCAGACACCTCTCGCTGTCGGGACTTGGGGCCGTGGCCGACCCGCGCGGGGCTGCCCAGGACGTGGGAGCGGTGAGTGGCGCGGGGCGGCTCAAAACGTGCTACTGATGTTTGCTTTATCCCCGGCCCACGGAGAGCTGCGAAGTTCCCGGTGCCTTTTCTCTTGTACCCAAAGTGTTAGCTTCTTACGTAGCTGCAATTTATTCAAACGAGGAAACCCGCACTAGAATACCATGGTCCACTGTGCAGAATTTACTGAAATGTAGTGTGTTGCGCATACTCTCCCCCACCCCACCTCCGAGATTGCGCTGAGGGCCTCCCTTAGGTTAGGCAACTGCTCCACCACTGAGCTACAGCCCTGGCCTTTTTTACTTTGTGTTGAGGCAGGGTCTCAAGTTGTGATCCTCCTGCCTCATCCTCCTGAGTAGCTGGAATTACAGGCATGCACCACCATTCCTGGCTTTAATGTGTTCTTATTGTTCTCAGTCTAGACTAGCAACCCATTTCCTCTTTAATTTTTATGAGGTATTTGCCTGGTGGTTTCCCATGACTAATTTCAAGTTATGCATTTTTGGCAAGACAACTTCCAAAAGGAAATAGTGTCTTCAGTGCTTCCTAGAAGATACACGATGCCAATTTGTTCCACTGCTGGTGACAATAACTTGATGGCTTAGGTGACAATCTGCCAACTATCATAAAATGTCTATTTTCCCTACCATAAACAATAAATAGCTTTTGGGAAGATATTGTGAGACTGTGTAAATGTTCTGCTTGTAGCCATCTTTCTGTCATTAATTTGAGCTTCTTTCTTTCTTAAATTTTTGTTTTTTTGAGGCAGAGTCTTGTTATGTAGCCCAGGCTGGCTTTGAACTCAAGGGCCATCCTCCTGCCTCTGCCTCCTGAGTGCTGGGATTATAGGTGTGTGTTACACCTGGAACATATGTATTTCTTGAAATTATTTTTTTTTTCACTTAATTTCACGTTTTTCTCTTTACATTGCCCAGGGAAAGGAAGAAATTATGAGTTACCAAATTGCACTATTTTCAGACAGAGTTTCAGACAGAGTTTGGGATCCAGTTTATGGTTGGCTTTATTTCAGAGCTGAATCAGAGTGACAGTAGATCTGATTGCTGCTGCTCTTGTGGGAGGCGCGGGGGGGGGGGCTCCTGGCAGAACAGCAGGAAACGGTCATCATGAGACTTCCTGCCTAGGTGCCTGAGGGGCTTCCGGGAAGATGGAGGTTGGAGGGAACTTCAGCAGCTCCTCTAAGGGATGGGGATAGCACAGGCCTGGGGCTGGTTCTGGGAAGGCAAGAGGTCCTTGTCCTTCCATCTGCATCCCAGAATCCCATGCAGGGCTACTCCCTCCATAAGAACAAGGCAGAGCTGCTCCTAAACTGGGAATTTATCAGAATCTGGAAACATTTTTACCTCTTGGTTTGAGTCACTAGAGCTATGTACTATAATTCTTTCTCACCCTGAGAAATTCACATTGAAGAAATTTCCATTTCTGCTGGACATGGTGGCACATGCCTGTAATCCCAGCACTCAGGAGGCTGAGGCAGGAGGATACTGAGTTCGAGGCCAACCTAGACTAAATGGTGAATTCAAGGCTAACCTGGACTACATTGTGAGACCTTGTCTCAAAAAAAAAAAAAAATCCATTCCTACAGGAAACTACAGGTTGTCTGTTCACTCCATGGTTTAATTAACCACCCTGAAGGCTTTTCTGTTTGTTTTTTAGTGCTGGGATTAAACTCAGGACCTCAGTCCTGCTAGGCAAGTGCTCTGCCACTGAGCTACATCCTGAGCCCCTCTTCTGGCTTTTTTTCCCTTTTTAGAAGCTAGATGCTTCTGATATGTCAGCCTGAGGAGCTACGTTTTCCATTATTATTCCTGCATTTTTTTCTTGAGGTTCTTTTCACTGAAAACCATGGGGCCTGAACCTGCACTGGCAGAGGATAGCATCTATGCTGCTCTAATGGAGCACAGAGAGTCAGGAGGTACCTGATTATAGAAATGTGTTCATTCCTCTCTACTTCTGGCAGCTTTTCAGACCTGAAATAATTATCACTGTGGTATTTGCCAAATGATTTTTCTATTTCTGTCACTCCTGTGTTTATTAGTTGGAAGTCTACTATAAGAAGGAGCCTTCCCTTCTTTCAATTTTTTTATTCACTTTTTTTTTCTTTTTTACTTAAAGGAGGAAAGGTTTGTTTAGCTCTTAGTTTGTAGAGTGGCTCAGTGGCTCCAAGGCAAGGTGGCATATGGCAGAGGGGCAACAATTCATGGTGGCAGAAGATAGCAAAAGCAACAAGAGCAATAAAGGGGGAAATAAGTCTTTTTTTACTCCTTTTATCTTATCCAGACTGCTGGAATTAGGGTGATGCCAATCCAATCAGTAGACTGATCCAGCAGTCACCTACCCTTAATCCCAGAAAATTTAATCCCAGCATTGCACTACACATCAGTCACAAGCTCTAGATTCAGCCACCTCAGAAAAAGTCTACGCCCTGAAGCCCACATGAGGCTTTGAGGGGACATCAAGACGTAAACTGTAACATTCTGCCCCTGCCCCCTGCCCAGACACTCATGTACATTCCTTTATGCAAAAGGTATTTAGAAAAGAAAAGAAAAAAAAGGTATTTAGTCCATCTAAAAGAGTTGTTAAAATCCTAATGTTTCAGCATTGCTAAAAGTGCAAGCCCCAAGTCTCCTCTGAGACTTAAGGCAAACACTTAGCTGTGAGCCCTGTATAAATGAAAAGAAAGTTAAGCACTTCCAAAATTCAGTAGCACAAGATAGACATTTCCATTCTAAATGTACTTTTTTTTTAAAATCAGTACCGGGTATCAAACTCACGACTGTGCTCTTGCAAGGCAGGCGCTTATGCTGTTGAGCTAAATCCCCAGCCCCGACATTTCCATTCTAAAAGTTACAAATGGGAATACGAAGAAGTGGGACTGAAGCAAGTCCAAAGTCCAGAAAGTCAAACGTTAAGTTCTGTAGTTCCATGTGCAGCATCTGAGGCAATCTGTGGCAAGATTTAAACTCCAAAGGGCTTGGATGACTCTGCCCTAAGGGCGCTTCTAGTGGTTGTAGCTCCCATGGTTTCTCTCTTGGGCCTACTCTGCTCCCTCCTTGCAGTTCTCCTTAGAGGATCCACATTCCTGGCTTCTCCAAATTTCAAGATCTTCATTGCACCTTTGGCTTCACACTCACAGCTTCACATACTGCCCTCTTGGGCACACACTGCCTGGCCTCCCAGACCTTCTAAAATCTGTATGGAAGATTTCAGAATCTGTATGGAAGCCTTCCTGACTCCACAACTCTTCTATTCTTCATGTGCCTAAAACTAGCACCATGAGTACGATCCGAAGATCTGCTGCCAGCTGGGGCAATAGCCGGGCTTCCTTCTTTCTTGGCTGTAAGGGTCGAGTGCCTGGATTGCTGGGCACTCTGAACCCAGTTCTGATGAACAAATTCTTTATGCTGCAGTCACTCTGGAATGTGGTGCAGCTGATACCATTCTGGAACATGGTATTCAGTGGCTTTCTTCTCAAAGTCTTTTGCTTTTGTAATTTGGAGGCTGCAACACATGGAGACTTGCTGCTTCTTGAGATGCCCCTAGATATTTTCTGTTCTCCTGTTCCTGCTCGGCTTTCGAGACCCCCTTTGCTCTATCTTCATAGACCACAGCTTTACCAGACCTTCCTTCTGGCCAAACTCACACCATTTTAAATCGTTCTGCTGGACTTCTTGTTCATGATTGATAACATTAATCTGGCTAATGCCCCCAACAGTAGCCATGCCACCACCTCAGCATTAGACTACCTTGAAATGTCTTCTGCCACATTAATTAGTGTGCTGCCCTTAATCTCAGTCTCAGGCAAAGTCTCTGGACAGCAGCAAAATGCAGACAATCTTTCTTCTAAGCCGTAACACACATTTTCTGGAGTCCAACAGCCGATGCAGTCCTTCTTTCCAGCAGAAATCCCCTGAACCTGGTGGTTTTTTGTTTTGTTTTTGTTGTTGTCGTTGTTTTTGGTACTGAGGATCAAACAACCTTACGCTTGCTGCATATGCCGCTGAGCTAAATCCCTGGCCCCTGAGCCTGGTCTTTACTGGCAGGATTTCTGTCAGCCTTCTGGTCTTCTGAGCTCTTATCAGAATCTCCCGTACAGAACAGCCAAAGGCATTAGGGCTCTACTCTTTCAGGCCACATCTCAGAACTTTTCTAAACTCTTCCCACAAGCTATTCCCAAAGTCTTCTGAACCAGATACAGTCACAGCAATGAGCCCACTTTCCTGGTACTCAGTTCTATTCTAGTTACTTTCCTTTTTGCAAGGACAACATACCAACACCCAAGGCTAAAGGAGGAAAGGTTTATTTAGCTCACAGTTTGTAGAGGTTTTAGTCCATAATCAACTGACTCCAAGGCAGGGTGGCATGGCAGAGGGGCAGCCATTCATGGCGGCAGAAGCAACAAGACTAAAAAAGGGGCTATTCACTTTTTTTTTTTTGGTACTGGTGATTGAACTCACGACCCACACGCTTGCAAGGCAGGCACTTATGCCACTGAGCTAAATCCCTAGCCCCTATTCATTTATTTTTGATGTTAGTATAGACATTTGTACCTCATGGACTATAATCCATTGCTGTCCTATATTTTGTTGCTTGCATCACCCAGATTGAGGCATAGGCTCCCCTTCATATCGGCTTCTGTGGATTTGGAGCACTACCTTACTTTCTGGCATCACAGCACATCTCTGATGTATCTTGTGCTCTCCTTGACAAGCCTGGGACCAGTCATTTCTCAAAGGAACCCTGGCCCTGTCCAGTTGAGGTGATGTTTAGAAGCCAAGGCCCAGGTGGCAAGCAGGCTCATTACTGCTGGGATGTCGTTGAGTCTTGGCTCTCCCTGTCAACATAGCTGGTAGACATGTGTTTGTATCTAACATATATGCATGCCTATGTCTGTAATTCTGTGTCTGGACTATGATTTTACTCTGGCTGTAATCCATTACCACATTCTCTTGCATTCTGTTTTTTCCCGATCTCTTTCAGTTTGGCTCATACTGTTCTCAATTTGTTTACTGGTTCACTTAGTCCTGGAATAAATGTAAAGTAGTTTGAGAATCATCAATCTGTGCTCCTCCAGAAACAAGCCTACTTAAGTGTGCAGCATAATATCTGTGCATAGTTTTTGTTTTATGCTTAGAATATATAATCAAAACATTGTTTTTCAAAGTTGTTTCTGTTTGCTATTTTTTCTGTTGTTTTTTGTTTGTTTTTGAGGCAGGGTCTTCCTATGTAACACAGGCTGGCCTCGAACTCCTGGTGATCCTCTTGCCTCAACCTCCAGAGTAGACCTCGAATTCATTGATGTAAGGCATTCATTGATGTAAGGCACTACGCCTAGCTCACGTTTTAAAAAGGGATGTGGCTACTCTTGAGCAATCAGTGAGGGAAGGAAAACGAGTTTGGAGACACAGGTCCGTATTTTTTTCTTCTGTATCCACTTAAGAAGTAGCTGCAGGCTTTAGTCCCCGCTCTAGCACAGAGCAAGTGTCCCCGACGGCCTTCAGGTCCTGTGGAATGTTTACCGTGAAGGTAATGTGTATGTTTTCAGGGCAGCAGCAAGATAGACAGCATTCCTCATGCAAAGGAGGTTTTGGTTCTGCATGGAGATGGGTGACTTTTTAATTGGTGGCTGAGTAGACAGTCAAATGGATACAGCTCTTCAGAGAAAGGATGCAGAAGGAAACTGCTGCTCTGGAAGTCTTCCCCGATGATGTGCCCAAACAGTTGTTTATAAGCATTGAGTGACTCACTTTTAGCCTTTACAAATTGTCTTTTTGCCTGCATTTTAGAATCTGAAACTGCTTGTGTTTTGATGGGGTCAGACAGTGCTTTTTCAACTAAGTATCCATCACATGTTTATTCTAAAAACAATTGCTCCGCATTTTTATGCATCTGAACAGAAGGGTGTTTAATCCCCTGAAGCTTCTGCAGACCTGACAGCCCCGGCTGTCACTAATTGACAGTTCAGTGATCTTGCCAGAGGTCTGATCATCCTGTGCTCTTCCCATTTACCACACATATGATAGCTACAGTGAGCTTGTGGGTGAGGGGAGGACACCTCAGGGCTTACCAACACTTCCTGCCAATGCATCATGCTAGGGGTGCTCTGTGTCTCCCAGACAGCTTCTTCTTAGGTGATCTTGGGACTCGCCCTGTCTTAAACCCTTTTTCCTTAAGTATTGTGTTAGTTCTCTGTCAGTGTGACAAAATATTTGAGAGAAAGTATTAAAGGAGGAATATTTTGGCTCAGTCCATGGTCACTTGGGTCTGTGGTGAGGCAGACAGCATCATGGCAGAGGGCACTGGCCTCCAGTGACCTACTTCCTCCAGCTAGGCCCCGTCCCAAGGTTTCTATCACCTCCTGATAGCCCGTAGACTGGGAATCCGTCAGTGAATTCATCCTCGAATTCATTGAGCCTTTACGATTCAGTCTCCTCCCAAAGGTCCCACCTCTGAGCACTGCTGCGCTGGGCACCAACACCTGAAATTTTAAGGGACAGTTCAAACCCAAACTGTAACAAGCATGATGCCAGCAGTTAAGAGGTGCTTGGCCCTGGGAGATCCTACCGGCTCCGGCAGCCCCTGGTCCTGTCATCAGCTGCATAGCTTTGTTCCTAATCTTTTGCCCCCTGGGAGTGCCAGCCTCTGAGCTTCCTCCCACTCCTGCTGTGAACCACCAGTGCCCACCACCCCACCCCACTGCCCAGCTCTGTAGGGTTTCATGAGTTTTGAAGCAGCTGCACATGCCCCACCAGGACAAAAACCTGAAGGCCTGGAGCTGCTGAGGGTTGGCAGAGGTCCAGAGGAGCCTCTGTGTGCTTTTCTGAGAAGGCTGGAGTTTGCTTTGAAAATAGCCAGGAGCCACAGGCAGCTGTTAAACAGACCTGTAATACATGATTAGGTTTGCACTTTAGAAGAGTCACTCCCCTGGGTGACTGTGTGAGCAGTGAATAGAAGGGCTGAACTTGAGGGCGGGGAACCTGGCTCGGACACAGCACCCTGGGCATCTTCAGATGTAGGTCTTAGAACTGTCAGAAGGGCTCAGGGACACCGAAAGAGTTGTGTGGTCATTTAGACCTGGGGTGTCCCTGAACCTCGTGCTCTTGAGGGTGGAACTCGGGAAAGTGACTGGGGTGGCACAGCCAGCTCGGTATTAGCAGGTGGGCCCCCTCCAAAGAGGTGAGCTCAGGGGACACCTCGAGTATAGATCGCCCTGCCTAATTTCCTGCTTCCTGCTTCCCAGGAGTGCGAAGCTCTCCCCTGCCAGACCTCAGCATGTCTGCCCAAAGCCAGACACCCATGCACGGACTGAATTTCTAAAACATGAGCCAAAAGAAACTGTTCCTTATTTACAGAGTTAGCTGGGTCAGATAACAGACAAGGCATGCAGGCTGCAAAAAGACTCACATTAGAGAGAAGGTTTTCGGGTAAGAGGCAATTGCTGGATGTGTTTTCCTGAATTCTGGTCCTGAGGAGCCAAAAGACCTAAATAACTACAAAAAGGAAGCAGAGAGAGCAAGCGTCAAGTGGGAAAGGGATGGGGAGTCATGGGTGTGGGCCGAGATAGGTTGCCTGGGATAGAATGGGAACCCCGATTCTGGGCCATGGGAGATGGGGAGAGGGGCTCCCACGAATTAGGAATAAGCAGCTTCTCAGCTCTGTCGTGCCCATATGCATATGCAGTCTGGTGAGAGCACAGATCAAAGCCTCACTTCTGCTGCCTCTGGAGTCCAGTTTTTTGGGGGATCCGGACTGGTAAATTCACTTCTCACGGTGCTGTTTAGCACGTTTGCTGATACCAACCCTTGCCCTGTGAGTGTGCACAGGTGTGCACATAGCCCGTGCACACCTGTGGGAACATCTCTGCCACTGAGGCAGTACTAGACAGAACTCACCATCCATGTACAGGGTGAACACACAGTGCCAGTCTGGAAGGTTAGGAAGGCTTTTCTGGGGTGAAATCAGTTTAGCACTGGGTGACAGGAAGCACTGCCATGCAGATTGGGAGGAGCCCAGACTGCAGGGTACACCTTGCATCTCCAGGCTCTGAGTGTTTGCGCCAGTGTGGGGCCAGGTATTCCCAATGTAACAGGGAGCCTGAGTTTTTTAAAAGATTCCTGACTGGGTGTGGTGGATTTGTGGTGGTGCATGCCTGTAATCCTAGCTCTTGGGAGGCTCAGGTAGGAGGATGGCTGTGAATTCAAGGCCAGCCTAAACTATATAGCAAGACTCTGTCTCAAAAAAAAAAAAAAAAGATTCCTTTGGCAGCCATGAAAGGTTGAGTGTGTGCAGAGGTTCAGGGTGATTTCTTATAACAATATGGTGGTGTGGGCACAGAGGCCAAGAGCCAGCCAGGAGTCAAGACCAGGGCATGGCAGCAAACACCTATAATCCCAGCACTCGGGAGGCTGGGGCAAGAGGATTGCCACAAGTTTGAGGCCAATGTGAGCTCCATGGTGAGTTCAAGCAATAAGCATATTCTGCTTATTCTTCACAGAAAAATCTGCCTAGGGCTGGGGATTTAGCTCAGTGGCTTAAGCGCCTGCCTGCCAAGCGTAAGGTCGTGAGCTCGATCCCTGGTACCAAAAAAAAAAAAAGAAAGAAAAATCTGCCAAGCCTTGCATAGCCAGACCTTGCCTCAGGAAAAAAAAAAGTCTAGTTTGGCAGATGGCTGTGCCATTGAATAGGCCAAGGGAAGTAGAAGGTAGAGGTGTGGCGTGAACCCGGTGAAGGCTGGACAAATGGCAGCTCTGAGAGACCAGGCCAGAAGACTACCAGGGCATGGTGGGCAGTAGAGCTGGACCCAGCTTCAGTGAGATCAGTGAATGTCTGAGGAGCCCTGGTGTCTCTAGAGATTGTGATCTGCTGGCCAGCACCTTCTGGCTGGGGCCTGCAGTCCCCTCCTGGCCTCTTGGCCAGTGTGCATGGACTTTCTGTGCCCTGGTACTTCACTGCACAGCCAGCCTTCTTGTGCAGAGGTGCCCAGGTGAGCCATGCCCACCTCACTTTTTTAAAATTTGAATTGAAACAGGGCCTTGCTATATAGTTCAGGTTGGCCTCGAATTCATTATGCTGAAGTTGTGTGCTGTCCTTCCCTAGGTCAGAAGCTCTTTTGCCATTTATTTATTGATTGATTGATTGATACCGGGGATCGAACTCCCAACCTCGTGCTTGCCAGGCAGGCGCGTGTGCCACTGAGCTAAATCCCTAGCCCTAGACCAGAAGCTCTTAGAGACGACGCAGTATCCTGTATGCACACAGGGGAGTCTAGCTGGAGCTCTAGGCCCCTGCGGGATTGAGGCCTCACTAGGCCTAGCCGTGAGGAGCTTCCCGTTGTGCCTGTCACATGATGCTACAGCCTCCCCAGGTGAGGCTGCAGGCCGGCCCTTGGCAGCCCAGCTGCTGTCTATCCATGCTGCTTTCACTGAGGGTGGAATAGTTGTGACATAAGCTATACGGCTGGCTCAGAGCCCCAGTAGTTACTGCCTGGTTCTTCACAGAAAAATCTGCCAAGCTGTGCTCTAGTGATTCATGTTCTTCTAAGAAAGTCCGTCAGCTCTGAATACCAGTGCCGAGAAGACACTGCTGTTCGAGGCACTGGCTCCCTTCCTCCTCCCGAAAGAGGAATGTCTTGTTACTTTGTATTGCAGCAGCCCTCTGAGGTCACCTGATGGCCTCCACACCTGTTCCAGCCATCCCATCCCCGTCCTTGGTGTCTTCCACATAGGCTTCCTCTTTGACTTGGTGTCCCAAGCACTGCTGTCCGAGCTCTGTGTTTCCACTGTATACCGGACACCCAATTTCCTCCTGTAGAATCCGTGTCGCCTCTTTAGTCCTGGTGGGGTATTTTAGGATTCTCCAAATGCTGGACCAGACCACTGACAATTCTTAATTTTTCTTGTTCTGTTACCACGATATTACAGTAATAGTTTTGATTGTATAGCTCATTTTTGTTGATTTTTTAATTATGAAACTTACACCATTTGCTAATCATTCACTTTTCTGAAAAACACAAATGGAAGAACACAATGAACACTCCTAAAATTAACCCTTGCAGAACAGAAGATACCCTGAACAGAGCCTGCAAGTGGTTCCTTTATACCTAGTCTGAGCTTCCTTATCAGACCAGGGCTCTACCTGCTGTTAGCTCTGAAGATTCCTATGCAGGAAGCTCAACAGCGTTAAGGCTGTCTGATGCTAATGGCTTGCACATTCCACAGGTTATCAAATAGCACTGTCAAAACTAACTGTACTGTCCTTATTCTATGAAGAACCTTTGGGGCTGGTTGTGTTCCTTCATTATAGCTTCTGTTAATCCCTGAGTACAGACCCTAAAGCCCATGTATAATCTCCATATCCAAATGTTATGGTTTGTGTCTAGATGTCCCCCCAAAGCCTCATGCATCAGGGTTTTTTTCAGAAGTAGCTAAATCTGGAGTGATTGATTCATAGTGCAGTGCTGGATTAAAGGTGGGTGACTGCTGGCTCAGTCCACAATCCTGGTAGACTGGATACAGTGTAAGGGACAGAAAGAGGCTGGCCTCCCCCTTCCCTGGCTTGCTTTTGCTGTCTTTTGACACTATGAACTGTTGCCCCTCTGCCATGCACTCCTGAAGCCTTGGAGCCAGCCAATTGTAACTGAAACCTCTACAAACTGTGAGCCAAAACAACCTTTCCTCCTTTAACTCTGGTGTCTGGCATTTTTTTTCAGCAATGAGAAAAGTAACGAAGACACCAAGTATTGAAATTTGTTTCATGCTCACCCCGGGTGACCATCATAGTGTCTACTGTTTGTCACACTATTGCACAGGCTGGCCAAGTGGCAGCATGGTACAGAGCACAACTTTCCTGCTGCCAGGCCTGCTTCCTGGTCAGTCTGGACACTGCCCACAGACAAGGTAGAAATCTTGAAATCCGTGGCAACCCTAGCCAGCTGGCATGTAACAGCAATCTGTTTCTTCACCACTAGTTAAATGGGGCTTTCAAAAACTATCTGACCTGTTTAGAAAGTGTCCCACCAGGTGTGGTGCGTGGTGGTACATGCCTGTAGTGGGAAGGCTGAGGCAGGAGGATTGCTGTGAGTTTAAGGCCAGCTGGGGCTGTAATAGTGAGTTCAAGGCCAGCCTGCACTACACGGTGATATCTTGTCTTTAAAAAAAAACCCCAGAAAACAATCAATCAATCAATAAAAGAAAAGAAAATGTCCTGGGATGGAGCAGGGTCCTGGCTTCCAGGCCCTGGAAGAGGTGTGGACAGCTGCTTTTTTCTGGCTGCAAGAACTCATGGATTGTTCTGTGTGTGACCTGAAGATGTGGTTTAGTTTCAGATCCATCACCTGAGAAAGAATCCTGTTCCTTTCCACTTCCTGACATCCCCGAACGAATGGCTCTCTGGCCCAGACCATTTCCCAGTTGGCCCTTGTTCACTGTGGGATTCCATTCCGGGTCATCCAGAGATGTCTGCAGAAATCTGTCCACTTTGTGCCTCAGGATTTGGTGCACTGACGTGGCACCCATAGCGGCTGAGCAGTCCCAACCAAAGCTGTCACCCAAGCCTCGGCTTTGGAGTTGCCCCAACAACACGAGAGCAATGAGCTGTGAGTCACCTGGAGGCAGCGAAGCCCCTTGCAGCCCCATCACCTTCCCAAAAAGTCACTGTGTAGCTCAGGCTTCCTCCCTATCTGGGTTTACCAAATCTGAAGCAGGAAGTAGATAATTTCATGGCAACACGGGTCTGGATGAGCCACATGGAGTCCTACACAGATATAAATCAGTTGTGAAATGTTTTAGGGCAGGGCAGTTCAGTTAGGGGTGTTGGAAGGAGTAGGGGACAGAGCTCTCAGGTGTAGAATGGCCTGAGGCAGTGCTTTTCCTGTGTAAAGAAGGTGGCTCCTAGAGATCGAGACACAGTGCATTCTTTGGATAAAACTGTCACTGCCAGATGCCCTCCTCAGGTCTGTGCCTGGTACTCCTGGTAAAGTGCGCTGGGGGTAGAGCTTCCAAAAGCTGGCAGTGGCTCTCGTGCCCCCGCCTGCCCACCCCTGGCCGTGGTGCTGTGGATCAGCTGGCTTGAGGCAAGCTAGGGAGTCCCAGGATGGCTGCTTCTGCATGTCAAAACCATGCAGGGTGCGGGGATTGGCCCTAACAAGGACAGGTGGAAGTCTCTAGCGTGCCTGGCAAGAAGTGGGCTCAGGCGTGTAGTTGTGGCCAGGCCCTGCCCGCAATGATAAATCCTCAGCTGTACAGAGGTAAGAGTAAGAAGTTGTTAGACACCAGTTAGCAAGATGATACAGTTAGCAAGATGATAAAGTAGTTTTATGCTGTTGAATCTAATAATTTAAAAATTGGACTTTATTGGGTGTGACAGTGCAAGCCTATAGACCCAGTGTCCAGAGAATCTGAGCCAGGAGATTCTGAGTCTGCGGCAGCTGAGGCAGCTCTGGGAGACCTTGTCTCAAAAAGAAACAAGGATTTCCATGTTAGTGTATCTTTGCTTTTTAAAGTTCATTTCTTGCATGTTATTGTCTTACCAAAACATCAGTCCATGCTGGGCTGAAAGTAAATGATCTGGGAACTTGTGCAGGGTGAATCTTCCGGGAGCCTGAGTTCCAGCCCTGAAGTAGAGCACCAGGGTGATGTGGTGCTGGTTCTCAGAACCACGTGGGTTCCAGCCCCAGCTCAGTTACTTAGCTGCCTCATTTTCTCAGTTAAAATGTGTGCACTCCAGGAAACTATTAATTTATTTTATATATCTTATTATTAGTACATATTTGTCATATATGATGACACATTCATCAGGGAATTTGTACCATGATAATATGTCTTGATTCTTCTTTTTTTTCCCCCCTTCCCCACCCTCCCTTTAGCCCTTCTTCCAGGGTTTACAAAAGCTTTGTTTCCATTTTTTCCTCCTATTCTTTTTTCCTCCTCTTTCCTTCCCTTCCCAATTGAACATGTTCTTCCTACTTCCCCGTATCTGCTCTCCACCATGCTGGGGAAGCTGCTTTACAGAACGTAGCTCTGGTCAGTGTGCAAACTGTTTCCCCTCTGCCTTTCTCCACTCCTTGTTGTAGGGTGGGGTTAGGATAGAGCCAAGAGGCAAGCAAGCCCTTGAGCACTGTCCCTTCCCTCTCCAGAACCATGGTGTGACCACACAGCTGGTACTGGACCCAGAGCTCTGTCCTGTCTAGTAGCCATGGCTAGAGGGTCTGAGGTAGACACTGGGGAAGAAAGGCGAGTATCTGATGGTGCACACCCGCCTTTCCTCTGCTGCAGCTGCTGCCATGCTGAGCTCCGAGCAGGCCCTGAGTGAGCTGCTGATGCGCAAGGAGGAGGAGTGGCGTGTGCTGCAGGCCCAGCGCAGCCGGCTACAGGAAGCGGCTCTGGAGGACGCTCAGCAACAGCTGGAGGAGGCACAGGGGAGACTCCGGCGCCTTCAGGAGGACTTCATCTACAACCTGCAGGTGCTGGAGGAGCGGGACCACGAGCTAGAGCGCTACGATGCTCTGTTCACCCGGACCAGGGGGCAGGAGGAGGCCAGGCAGGCAGAGGTGAGCGAGCTCAAGATAGAGGTGGCCAAGCTGAAGCAGGATCTCGCCAGAGAGGCCAGGCGTGTGGAGGAGCTGCAGGAGCAGCTTCGGCTCAGGTCGCAGGAGCACCGTCTGGAGCTGGACCGCATCCACAGGTGAGACCTGGCACCGTGAATGCCGCAGGTGCTGGGCCCCCGCTGCCTCCTGCTCCGGCCAGCAGCCCAGATGCCAGCCACACACACTGCAGCCTCCCTCCACCATGAGCCCCAGCCTCCCGGCTGCTGGGTGCATGGTCTCAGCACGCCAGCGTGTGTGCAGACACAGCAGGCCCTGGATGCCTGTTCCCAGGACAGAAACTTTTCAAGGTTCACTTAAATACGTAGAATTTGTTTCACTAATTACAGATATGTGTTACTTAATAAACTGTGCTGGTTTAGCTTAGTGTAGAATATATATTAATTTCAAAGCTAAGTAGGCTGACTTCAGGCAAGCTGATTTAGGAACCTACCGTGGCCATCTGTAAGTTGTCTTGGCAGGGCCTCTAGAATCCCAGTACTCTGGGAGGCTGAGGCAGGAGGATCACAGGTTTGAGAGCAGCCTCCCCAATTTAGTGACTTGGACCCTATATCAAAAACAAGAAAAAAGGGCTGAGGATATAGCTCAGTGTAAAGGCCCTGGTTGCAACCCCAACTACCACTGCCACC
>PVJX010006616.1:18083-76536 GCA_004027295.1 Dolichotis patagonum | reverse complement strand
CTGTATTTCCTTACTTTGAGCGGTGTTCCAAAGCTTTCTCTGCTTATGTGGCAAATTACCTGTTACACCCTCAGTTCCTGGAGGGGCAGTGGCTCCCCCACAGGCTCCTGGCTTCCTCATAGGGTCCTAACTCCCCTCTGTGGGCTCCTGGCTCCCTAAGTTGTAAGGTGAATGCTGGGTGTGGCCACCCCGGAGCCTGTGGAATCTCAGGCAGGCCAGGCCTCTGTGCCTTGTCCCAGGCAGGTCTCCAGGAGCTTCCCTGCGAGTGAAGGGCCTACAGGTCCCAAAGAGTCAGGCCAGAATGTTGGTTTCTGAAAAGTCCCCGATCCCAAACAGACCTGGCCAAGACGCCAGTCTCCACAATATTCCCAATCCAAACAGCCCGGGCCACTCTGCGGGTCTGAGAGTTTCGGGTCCCAAAGAGACAGGCTGCGATGCTGCTTTCTGGGAGACTTCCTGGGCGTGAAGGGTGGGGCTATGGGCCCAAACAGACCCGGCCCAGATGCCGATCTCCAGGCAGTTCCCTGCGGATGAAGGGCGTGCTTACCAGTCCCAAAGAGTCGCGCTGAGATGCAGGTCTGCGCAGACTTTCAATCCAAACAGCTCAGGCCACTCTACGGTCCAGGAGTTTCGGGTCCCAAAGAGACAGCCTGAGATGCTGCTTTCTGGGAGACTTCCTGGGCCCTCTCCTTTCCTTGTACACCTATCATCCCTCAGCCTCTGGTAGCCGCCATTTTCTATGCTTCTGCAAATTTGAGTTTTTTTTTTAGATTCCACATGCTAATGAGATTACACATATTTATCTTTCTATGCCTGGCTTGTTTTACTTGGCATAATATCCTCTAGGTTTATACATGTTGCAAATGACAGAATTTCTGGGTTTTTTTAAATGGATGAGTAGTATTAATTTTCTTTATTCACTCATCCATTGATGGACATTAAATTGCTTCCATATCTTGGCTATTGTTAAAAAATGCTAAAATAAACATGCAAGTGTGGATATCTCTTTAACCTATACTCAACTCCTTTGGGTGTATACTAGGTAGTGGGAGTGCTGGGTCCTATGGTGATTCCTTTTCTGGTTTGACATTTCTAATTAAAACATGCTGAAAGTGCTAAAGGAGCAAGTGAGGCTGTAACCTGGAAGAAGAGTTCAGGCATGAAAACCTGAAGGACAGTGCATGCCCAGGGTGCTCCCTGGACACAGGAGGCCAAAGCCACTGCAGCAGAGTGAGCAAAAGGAGCTGCAGAAAAGACAAGGTATGAGAGGCGAGGGCCTTGGAAGCCAATGAACAGATTTTATGTCCTACCTGAACTGAAAGGGGAAGTACTAAGCCGAATTCCGTTTCTCTCTGAAGTTGAGAGAAGCAGAAAATTTTGTTCTTACAAAGATAAGGAATTGTGAGGGAGAAAAGAGTCAGAATTGATTATAATCTACTTCTCTCCACTTGAGCAACTGTGATGAAGAACATGTCATAAAATGGGCTGTGGAGAGGTTCAAAAGTTGCATATCTGAGAGCCGGTGATAGAGCTCAGTGAAACAAGTGACTGCCTGGCATGCACAAGGTCCTAAGTTTGATTCCCGGTACCAAAACAAACAAACAAACAAAAATAAGAACACCCAAAAAACAAAAAACAAAGAGTTGCATGTCTAGACAGAAATTTTAGAGCACAGAAAATTGGCCATTGATTAGATTTAGCAACATGAAAGTCCGGGGTGTCCTTGGGAAGAGCAGTCTCATTGAGGCTGTAGAGGCAAAAATTCTAATGGGTGTGTTTAGGATAAAGCGGATTGGGAGAAACTCATCAGTTGAGTCAACTCCTGTAGTGTTTCACTGTAAGTGGAAGCCCCATGTGGCTGCAGGGAAGGCAAATTAAACCTATGGTATTTGCTTTGTCTTAAATTGAAGGAAACAGAAGTTTTGTATGGGATTTGGAAACTCATGGCCTTTCATTGTGTAATTTTTTAAAAAAATAATTTCTTCTTTGTGGACTCTATCTTTTCCTTTTGAAACCTTGTTACCTGAATTGTGGGTTAATTCCATTACGTTTTTCCTTCCTGTTCTACCGGTTTGCCCCCTCCGTTTTAAATTTTGGAATTATTTTTTCAGTTTATTTTTGTTTTTCTTCTGAATGTTAACATTTTTGTATGTCATTCTTCTATAGCATTGTGTTCTTGTTTCTTGAATATAATATCATTGTTCATTTCTTTAAGGATTTTAATGGTAATTTAAAATTAATATCTGTTCTCCTGAATTGCTTCTATTTCCTCAGTTACTTTTCTTTCCTTGTTTATTCCTTTGATCCCTGTTTTTCCCAGTAAGTGCTTTCTCAAATAACTCCCAATCTTTGGCTGTCTGCTCATATTTAACTATGTGAACAGAATTATATGATGTAGAACTTGTCAACTGTGGTTTTCCTTTTAGTGGGCTGTCTGGGCTGTCCTATGTGGGGAACTCTCCCTTTTATTTTAAGTCCCTTCTTTGGGTAGTCATGTTAGCATAGACTCTTCTGATTTCCAGCTGGTAGGTAAATACCTCATTGGTAGTTTATTGGGAGTCAAGTGGAGAAAGAAAGGTGGAGGTTAGCTCTCAGCTGTCTGACATAAACTTGTATTTAATTTCTCTGTATTGAGTATGACACTTTGCCTTCGACGACTTTTTTCCTGTTTCCATAGAATAAACTGCCAGTTTGTGGAGAATGGTCAGGTTCATGGCTGTTAAGAGTGGAAAAGAAATCCTACTTTAAAGTAACGAACTTTCAGCCAGTCTTTCTCTTTTTAAGCTACTTCATTCTCACCCACCAAATTTCCTTGTGTACCCACTTCCTGAACTTCGTGGATGTGCAAGGGAAGTGGAATTGCTTCTTGACTTCCTTTAGGAAGCGTTTGAGATTCAGAATCAGATGCCACTGACCATCTGTTTCTCAGATACTATTTCATTATAGTTCTTCAGTATTTTTTGACCTCATGGGCTTATTCTAAGAACTAACCTAAAATAAATCTGTAATTTGGGAGAGAGTAGAATTAAATACGTACATTAAATCTCTTGTAGGGAAAACTCTAAATGATAGCTTTTAATATTTTCCAGTGTTTAATTCTCAGAGATAGGAAAAAATGGGATTTTCTTTATTAAAACTGTGTATTTTTCCTTAATGCTCCAAATAACATTTTTTAAACTTTTTAAAAAACATTTTAGTTTTATGATCTCTAACTGTAGCATCAGTTAATCGTTTCTAATAGAAGTAACTTCTACTCAAGTCAAAATAATACTTCTACTCATCAAGTCAAAATAATACTTTTGTTTCTCATATTCACCTGCTTACAAATCTATAGACTTAATTCTAATTTTTTATACTTTCCTCAAGTTTTTGTTTCCAAAATTTCAAGCCTATTGAAATATTGAGAAAAAAACACTGGTGTACTCTACACTTGAACTGAACTTACCAATTGCTAATCTTTTGCCACATTTAAGTGTGTTCTCTCACATTCTTGAATCTGCATTTTACCACTCAAATGTATATTTCTTGTTTCTCAATCCTTTAAAGTTGCAGATACTATGAAATTTTGTTCACTAAATTTTCACCATAATTCTTCTAAGATTATTTTTCTACATAAGTACACCATTATCACACCCAGTGGTTTTTATAGTAATATAATATTATTCAATTTATAACTCATTTTCACATATTCCAAACTGACCTAAACATTTTTTAAAAGCTTTTGCCTCTCCCTGCAATCTCAAATTCAATAAAGGACCATGTACTGCATTAGTTTATTCATTATCTTTGTCTCTTTTTATCTAGACTACTCCCCCATCTGTGTGTGTACACACTTGTGTGTCAGTGCATACATGTGCAGTATTTATGACATTAACGTCCTGATGAATCAAAGCTAGCTTTTTGGTAGACTGCCTCATAATCTGGACTTGTATGATTATTTCTTCTTGACTAGTTTTAAGATATATCCAGTGGTTTCTCAGTTCACAAATAATTTTGCTTGTGAACAATTTGGTTTTTGTTTGTGAATTCTTCATCTGGTGTTGAACACAACCGTGGCCATCTTTTCCATATGAACAGCAACATGGCCATCTTTTCCAGAATTGTGGAACTAATTAAGTTCATGAACTGAAACTTGATGCTGTGTACTCTCATGAATCATATCGAAAGGCATAGAGCATCATATCACTCAATTATTGATGATACTAAGTGTGATCACTTGGGTAAGATGTTTGGTATGGTCTGGATATTATATACCCACCCAGGATCGTAGGTTGATGCTGGGTCCCAAATACAACAGTAGGATTGGAAGTGATTAGACCCTGGGCCCTCTAACTTCAAAAGTGCAACAGTGGGATTGGAAGTGACTGGACCCTGGGCCCTCCAACTTCAACAATGGACTAAACCATTGATGAATTCACAGCTTGGTGGGCTTATTTGGAGGTTGGGCCTAATTGAGTGATTCAGGTCACTGGGAACATACATCTAAAAGTGCATTTCCCCCCGACTCTTGTTCTCAACCCCTACCCCTTCCCAGCCACCATGGGTTGGGCAGTTGTCCTCTTCTGTGCCATCTGCCATGATTTACTGCCCCATCTTGGGTCCAGAAACAATGAACTGAAACCTACAAAGCTATGGGCCAGAGTGAATCCTTCTTCCTTGGTTACAGTGATGAAAAGCTGACTGATGAATGGTGTGTCTTTCCGATTCTTTCTAAAGGTACTTGGTTATCTTTTCACTTAAGGAGTAAAGTGGTGGTGAGAGAAGGTGGTGAGAGACACAGTAAACTGGTGGTGAAGTCCTGTGAATATATTGTTGTCCAACGATCTTGAGCCTAGTGGTTTTACCACTCATTAATGATCCTTGACTGAAATAATTATTATTCTATAATTTGATCATTTGTTCTGTCTTTATTAGATGCCTTTTTCCTGTAATAAGAACTACTTTCTGTCACTGCCCCCTCCTTTTCTCTTCCTCTGAGTATATATGAATTTATGAATTTTTTTGTTCAACATTATAGCCCATTATGTTCACTAATAATTTTGATGCTGAAATGGACCAACATTTTTCTAATTAGATCCCTTTCAAGCTGATTCCTATGTCTTTTGGCTATATCCCCTTTATCTCTGAGGCTCCTTTTTTTTTTGAGCACAGCAAATATTCTAAGCTTACTTTGTCATTTCTCTGTCTCAGACCCAGAATCAGTCATTTCTTTAGGGAGTCCTAGTTTCTTTCAACAAGGCCTACTAATTAGAAATCATGTATTTACCTTTCAGTAATGCCATATGGCACCTTTTGTGTAAAGAAGAGGAAGACGTAGGCGTGTTTTATATGTGTATGTCTGTGTGCTTGCTTATTTTGCAAAAAGAAACTTGATAAGCATAAATCAAAAGCAAATGGAAATAGTTATTCAGGAGGTGGAATGGAGTGGAGGAGCAGCAGTGGAAATGAAGCTTCTCTGAAGACGCCATTTAATATGCTGTATGTGGTTTTTCTCTAGGCCTTCTGGTCGACAGAGGTAGGGAGTACGTTATAAAGTTCTGAGCTTATATCGGCATCTCCAGGTGAAACCCAACACCACTCATCTTTGGAAGTCCATACTGAGTTCTCTCTTCTCCACCTGAGAACTTTGTTCTCCTAAACATCACCATGTTCACTCATTTACATGTTTACTACGTATAATACATCATGTCAGCATTACCACATGGATTCTCTCTTTAACAACAAACTTATGAAACGAAAGTTCAAGATTCCTTTTCTTTTTTAAATTTTAAATCTTAGAATATGTGTAATGATATGTATATAACCAAGATGTTATTCATAATCATTTATTATGCCAACTCAATATAGTTCAGTTCATTCATTTATCCTTGCATTTACTTCTATTATTTCCGTTTTACATTCTCTTAAATGTAATTTTATTTTTTATTATTTAAAGTATATTTTCATACACAGTTATTTTAAATTCCTGGTCTCATAATTTCAAAATCTGTATCATATCTGAGTCTAGTTTTGATACATGTTCTATCTTTTCAGATTGTGGTTGTGGTTTTATTTTGTTTTGTTTTGTTGGTTGTTGCTTACCTTTTTATTTTTATTTTCTTGCAACATGCTGTGTAATTTGTGGACAAAATGTGTCAGGTAAAAGGAACAGAGATAAATCGACCATTAACTTTAAAGTTTATCTGGCAAGGAGTCAGGTTGTGTTAAGTGTTGGTTATAGATGTCAGAGTTTCCCTGGGGATTCAGAAGTAAGGTCTGAAACTTGCAGACTCTTTTTGTTGTATTCCCTTATTATAACACAACCTGATGGGGTGGTGAGGTGTGCAGGAAGGAGAAGCAGTCTATCCTCCTATGATTAAGTATCCATCGTGTGTGTGTGTGTGTGTGTGTGTGTGTGTGTGTGTGTGTTATTGGAATACTGAATGTAGGACTTTCTCACTGAGTCACATACCCAGCCCTACTTTTAATATTTTATGTTGAGGTAGGGTCTTGCTAAATTGCTAAGTTGCCCGGGTGGGATTTGAATTTGTGATCATCCTGACTTAGTTTCCCGGAGTGCTGGGATAATAGGTGAAGTCTCGGTCATTTTGTGAGCCTGTATCTTGGGCTATGACTCTCACAAGCGTTTCCAGCTTGTTTCTTCATTCTTAGGTGAAAGAGAAAGATAGGAGGGGCCTAGAGATGAGCATTTCCCTTCCTCTGTGTCAGTTAGGCAGTGGTGAAATATTTTTCACTGAGGGTAGGCTTTGTTAAGGAGAGGAAAAAATTTGGGGTGTATTCTAAAATACTTTGCTCATCCTTCAGGAAGTATAAGGCTGTTGTTTCCCTCAGATCAGACTATGAAATGGTCAGGCTTCTAAGGTAAAAACTTACCATGTTGCTCAATCCTTTGTAGATATCCCAAGATACTTTTTCCTCCAGTTAGAACACATTTAGTCTCCAGCAATTACCAGTTATCTTTGTTTTCCTATCAATTTCCTGCTAGCTCCTGGGCTGAGGGCTGATCTCCGTTCCTAGTAGGCTATGATTCTACATATTTTCCTTTCTCTTTTTTAACTTTCAGGAGAGCGATTTGTCAAATTGGTCTCAATTTTCTAATGAATCTAAAAAGAATTTTATTCTCACTTTGACTTTTCTTCTTGTTGTGAGAATGGAAGTGATAATTTCAAGCATTTTGCATGTCAGAGCAGAGTCCAGAAGTTCACATAAATTCTGGAGGTATGTCTTACAGAGAAAATCCTAGAAGTGTTTTACATAGTCAAAGACAAAATCCGTTCTGTTCTGTTCCCTACTGCTGAACCTTCCATCACTGAGTTTTATTATTTTTGCATATTTACCATTAATGTGTGAGAATGCTGCTCTAACCAAATGTTTGTCAAGTTTGTAAATTCTTAGCAATCTGATGGCGGGAACTGGTATCTCAACTTAGTTTCATTTTGAACTTCTGTTATGATGAGTAAAGTTGAGAATTCTTGCACATTTAAAACACACACACACACACACACACACACACACACACACACCTATATATCTCCTCCCTGCCCTCCCCTCTGACTCTCTGTTTTATACCTTTTACTCTGCTATCTTTTAAAAAATAGGGTTTTGTTTTTTCTCATAATTAAAGAATATTTTATGTATTAGATAGATTAGACTTTTGCATGTTATATTTTGCTGTTTTTTCTATTTTGTAATTTGTTTATTGATTTTTCTTTTTTATTTTGGCTGTGCATAAATTTCTGTATGCATATGGTTAAATTTATATTTATTTTATCTGGGTTTGACTTGCAGAAAGGTTAGTTTGTATATTAAAAGAAATTCACCCTTATTTTAGTAATTGAGTTGTTTAAATTTAGATCTTTGATCTATTTTGGATTTATTTTAATGTTCGGTCTGAGAAATGGATATACATATATTTTTATATAAATATTGATACATGTATAATATTTACATGTACCAATGAACATTTAGCCTTTGCATTATCACTATTAAAACAACTTTTTCATGTAGCTAATTTCCAAATGTATGTGTGCGTCTTATCTTTACTTTCTATTCGTTTTTTTCTGGCCTATCTACTTATACTTTATATCCATAATGTTTTAATTATGGTTTCTTTGTGGTATGTTTCAATTTATGACATGGCTAGTCTGTTCTCACTTTTCTTTTTCCAGTATTTTTTTCTCTGGCTATTTTTACATATATATTTTTTGAAACTGTTTATATAATTCCAGAAAATAAAACTTAAGTATGCATACATGCACACACATGCACTTACGTATTTAATATTTTGGTAGTGCTGGGGATTGAACCTACGGCTTAGTCCATGCTAGGTAACATTTTATCACTGAGCTATACTCTGGCTCTTTTTGTTTTGTTTGACACGGCCTTGCTGAGTTCCCCACACTGGTCTTGAATTTGTAATCTTTCTACCTCAGCCCCCTCCACCTCCTCGCAGTGGCTGAGATTACTGGCCTGTGCTCTGGCCCCTGGCTGAAAGCTATTTTTATTAGATTCATATTAAATGTGTATAAAACCTGAGATAATTGACATTTTTAATCATATTGAGTCATTAAATCAGTATTATTACTGCTGCTATAGCAAATGACCACACATTCAGTATTTTATGACAATGTAAATTTATTATCTTATTAATTCTGGGGGTCAGAATTCCAAAAGCAGGCTCCCTGGACCACAATCAGAGTGTTGGCAGAACTGTATCACTTCTGGAGACTTAGAGTAGAATCTGTTTCCTTGCCTTTTCTACCTTCCTTGTAACCTCTTCCTCTATCTTCAAAGAAAGTGGTGGACAGCATCTTCGAAATCCTCTTTTTCTCCCTCTTCTCTGCTATTGTATAGCCTTCTCTGGCTCTGCACCTGACTCATCTAAAACCCTTGAGATCACACTGAATCCACCCAGATAATCCAGGATAATCTCTTCATATCTATATCCTTGTTAGTATCATATCTACAAAGTGTCTTTTGTCATATAAGGCTACACGTTCACAGGTCTGGGCAGTAGCCTGGGCACCTTTGGGGAGAGCTAGCATTCCTTCTTCTGCACTATCCAAAAGAATTTATTTTTCCATTGTTCAAGTTTATTCTTTTGTAATTCCATGACTATTTTCAGTTTTTTTATACATGTCTTTTTCATATCTCTTAAGATAAATTTCTGCTTTTTTCAATGCTTTTGTGAATGTAGTACTTTTCTGCATATGAAATTGATTTTGATTGGCTATATGAAACCTGTTGATTTGTATGTTACTGACGTGTTTTATTTTTCTGTTGATTTTCCCTTGGCATAAACCTCTAGGTATATTATCAGGTATATTATCACAGACTCTAGGTATACTAGATAATATACTAGATATACTAGATATATACTAGGTATATTATCTACCTAGTATATAATATACTAGGTATATTATCTATACTAGGTATAATATATTAGATAATATACTAGGTATATTATTATATCATTAGCCATTATTTTCTATTATTTTTATTTTTTTCTGATTTCAATGATTGCGAGTCTTTGACTTTTTACTGGAGTGTTTAACCATTTGCTCACCAAGTAATTACTGATAAAAGATTTACACTGAGGATTCCTTATGTGTGCTGTGTTGCTTCTCTCTTTCCCACTATCAAGATTCTCTGTTCTTCAGAATTTGTTTATCATATGTCTTGGTGTGGATTTTTTTTTAGCCCATCTTACTTGAAATTAATCAAACTTCTTAGGTGTTCATATTCCTATCTTTCATCAGATTGGGGAAGTTTTCGGCCCCTGTTTAAAAACACATTTACTATACCGCTTTCTTTCTTTCCTTTCCTTCTGTGACTGTTATAATACACTCCAGATTTCTTGACGATGTCTCAAGGGCCTATTGGCCCTGCTCACATTTCTATCTTGTTTCCAGTCTTTCCTTGGACTCAATTATTTCCATTGCCCTAGGGTCACATTTACTAGTTCTTTCTTCTGTCTGTTTGACTCTTTTTTAAACACCTCTAGTGAATTTTTCATTTCAGTTTATTTTAGTTTTTTTGCTTTTGTTTGTAGATACTGTCTTTATTGACATTTTATTTAGACATTGCTTATTTGATTTTCTCCACATCTTCTATTAGATCTTTAAATGTTACTAAGATAGTTGTTTTAAAATCTTTGTCTACTAAATCTACCACAGTCTTTTTCAAAAACGGTGTCTGCCTTTTTTTCCCATTTTGAATGGGATATACTTTCCTGTTCCTTTGCATTCTTTGAACTTTGGATATTTGAATCTAATAATATGGTAACTCTGGAAATAAAATTCTTCTCCTTCTTCAGGATTTGCTGGTTTTGCGAATTGCTTTGTAATTTTTATTGTTGCAGGCTTTCTTGGGTAATAGAATGTGCTCAAAGAGTAAATTTAAGGTCTGCTCAGTCTGTTCTGTGCCTTTCCCCTTTCCTGGCACGCACAGTCACTACTTTAGTTGTGAGCGAACAGGGGTGCTGGGAGTCAAACCGAGTAGGCACACACTCTGCTACTAGAACACACCCGCTGCCAACAGTCACCTTTTCATTTTCCCTGTCTGTGCAATTGTTTTTGAATGTCCTTGTCTTTAACGGCTGTCTGCCAGAAGAGAAAACTGGCAGGGCACAAATTCTATAAATTCCTTGGAAGTCTCATTGGCCAGAAAGAGAGAGGCTTGAAGCAATGAAAGGGTGGCAAAAATCACTACCTGATTCTTTGCATCTGTAGTGTCAGGAGCTGCAATCTGCAACCAAATCCTGGAGACCGGGGTCCTTGTTGCACCCCGATTCCTGCAGGCAGAATTCTCAGGGAAATGTGTATCTAGCTGCTTGGCATGGGTCTGGGAGCTGGGATGGTTGCTGCTACTGGGCTAAGAGCTGAAATTAACTGCAATTTACCATCCGTACTTTCTCCTGGAAGTTCGGAATCCTAAATGGAACCTACAGTTTCAAAATAGTTAAAACAGAAATCCTTCCAGGGCGCCTGTTGTCTAGATGAGGTGACAGATTGTTGGTACTTCCTAATCTACCATCTTCCCTGTGCTTCATTTCTTTTTATTGATTGAATTAGGCAGTGGTTTTTCTATTACATTGATTTTTTTCAAGCAAGTTGTATTTTCATTTATTTATGACTTTCACTGTTTTCTATTTTCTGTCTCAATAATTTCTGATTTTATCATTTTTCAGTACTACTGTACTCTTTTTGTTTAATTCATTTTTGTTTTCTGTTTCAGGAATACACATATTTATACCCCGCCTCAATTTAAAAAACTTTTAATTTAAATATGACAAATACGAAGTCAACAAATTTATGCCACTGAGCTTTTAAAGTGGACAAATCCTGTTGCCCACCACTTTGACCAAGAACTCGACTGTAAGTAGCATCTCAGAAGCAAGCTGCATATCTCTTGATATTACTCTAATTCTTCTATCACTATAGATGAGTTTTACCTACTTTTCATGTGAATGGACTGACACAGTATGTACTCTTTTGTGTCTATCTTTTTGCTCAAAATTATCTCTGTGAGATGACTACATGTAACCAGGCATTGCTACTGTATTATATTCCCCATTATGAATATGCTGTCTATCCTTTGTTTTGTTTTTGGGACATAATGAGTCCTATATACTTTCTATCTGGCCCCCATTTCTGACACAGAGCCCTTAAAACTTTGGAATTTCCTGAATGATAGAGGTAACAAGAACATCTTGTACAGAGCCCCTAAATCTTTAGGAATTTTCTTAGTAAGATGATTTTGTTCTAATGAAGTGACTCCTGGTAGGTGCCTGAAGAGCTTCAGGATTGTCCTGGGTTGCCAAATGCACACGCCTGATGGAGAGAGTGGTTGCACACCTACATCCAACACGCAGAATTGTAATTTAGTCTCCACCCTCCCCAACACCTCGTCTTATTAATTTCACGGTTTCAGTCATTACGAAGGCTGCATACTCACAGCTCATCGGTATTGAAAATTGTACATACATTGTTACTTGTATAGCCACTTTTTGTTAAGTCTTTTGTTCATTTAAAAAGTCAGTTGCCTGTTCTTTTCTTGTTCATCTAATGTGATATTTTTATGTGATATTTTTTCTTTTTACCAGTTTTGGTACTTATTCTGATATTTTGAAAGTTTTGTTTTCTTTTTTCTAATATTTACCTTAATTTCAAAAGTTTTGCATGATCACAGTTTTTTCTGTCATTACTTGGGCTACTACTATTGGGTTCATAAGACTTAAAGGACATTGTTTACCTCCCAGCTAGCATGCATGTGATTTATATATGTATGTGTATGTGTGTATGTGTATATATGTGTATTCATATATGTGTGTGTGTGTGTGTGTGTGTGTGTGTATTAACAGGTTAGTTTACTGAGTTTACCCTCATTTTCTTTTCCTCATCTATCCATTTTAGTTTTTGTTTCCACTTTATCATCTCCTGCAATATTTACATATGACCCTTCCATTCTTCACCATTATTTTAACTTTAATTTTATATTTTAATGTATTCAATATTCACCATTAGTCTGTTTGCAGGGGATTCTCCAGCAATCTCTCAGTTGTATAAATCTTGTTCTCTACTTGACTCCCCATAAGGCCTATGAATACAATATTCCTTTCTTTCTGGTAGGCTTATGGTAAGTTTTGTAATACTAGAACAGTCTCAGACTTAAAGACTCTAGATCAATTTTCCTAGGTATATATTCTTAGATATTATTTATTCAAATGTTTCATTTTCTCTTTCCTCTTACCCGGTTGTCCATCTATACATATTAGATTGTTGGTATTGCTCCATCAATCTTATTGTCCATTTCTCATTTTTGCCATCAATTTTGGTGTGATCATATTTGAATTCAGATTTTTTTCTTACTTTTCTTCTAGTCACTAATGCTCGTTTATATGAATTCAACTATTAAGCTCATCTATTATAGTCTTCATTTTCTTTGGATGTTGCATTTTAATTTCTAGGATTTTTTTAGTTAGTTTTGCCTTCTAACATCCATACTTATGTTCCATGCTTCCTGTTATGTTATCTATCTCATGTATCTTTTACACTAGATATTTTAGTATTTTTGTCAGTTATTTAAGATTGCTGTTGGTCCCTCAGGTTATTTCCATGTCTGCTTCTACTATTTCCCCTCTTATCAGTGTGTATCATTTTCATTCTTTCTTCTTTATTTTTGTGAGTTTTTCTCCATATAGAAGAAAAAGAGGGACTGAAGGGAACTGTATACACACAGAGAGGCGTTCTCTCCTACAAGCCACTAGGCCTATTGTTATACTGAGTCTGGTCTTCTTTAAGGTTTTTTAGCTTGAATTCAATTGATTATTGATTTAAAATATTTTGAAGATGGAATTAGAACATCACTTCCAGTGGTGTCTGAACTCTGAGAACCGATACGAGATTTCTGAGCTGTGGGATTTCTCTTTTTGACTTGCAGCCCAATTGTCTGTCCTTTGGGTTTCTGAGGAGTACTCATCCACCCAGCTGCCTTCTTTCTGACCCTTGGAATATCGTTGTCAGTCCTGGTGCTCCACACCTGGGTCTCCTGGAGGAGCATTCCCGCTCTCTAGAAGGGCCTGCTATGAATAGAGGGCTTTTGCCAGCATTTCTGTCTCTTTCCTAATCCTTGGTAGTTGAATTCAACTTTTCTACCTCTTAAGATTACAGGTCAGGAAATTTGGGTGTGATTTAACTCTTTTCTTGCCCTCAGCTGAGATCCTGGAATACTTCTGCTATAATTTGCTGGGCTGTCTTATGTTATCCCTGCCTTATTCCAAGGGCATATACTTCTGCCTTTGGTGGTGGTCTGATGGTCATGCTACCTCCCCAAACTGAAGACTCAGGGGACTTATGGGTGGCTTGAGAATTGTAGTGTGGGGGACTTGCTCTGTGGTTGTGGCACTTTAAGATTTGACTCCGTCATATCAGTCTGCATATGATTTTTACAAATTCTTTAGAATTTCCTCAGGAATTCTGCTTACCACATTTTGATAGATTTCTCCTCTTTATGTGGTTTCACTAGCAACAGGAGTAGCAATAAATTTCTACCCTCCTACTTTTTTGGAGTCTGTTTTTTTCTGTGTTCTCTTTTCCTGATGGATTTTTAACATCTATGATTTTATAGCTTACCGGCCTATTTTAGTGGTTAGGCTGAAACCGATGATCTTGTAGAGCTCGATATAAAAACTGGGAGTAGAAGTCACAATTTTCTATTTTTTTTAGTTTCTAGCTTAAAATTTTTTTTTCAAATATTCAAGCCAGAAAACTTCTGAGGAGACATATTAAACTGTTTTAAATTTAGATAAAACATAGGTTCCAGAATGTAGCATGAAACACATTTATTTTTATATAAATTTGACATGACCTAAAACCAAATTTAAAATTATTGCAAAGAAATAAAATGATGAATCGCAATACATGCACACGCAAACAAAATCTAGGACTGGAGGACTTCCATTTATAACAGGAAGATCTCAACACATTTCCAGAAGATGCAAAGCCAAAGAAGTCATTCAAAAAGCCGTGGGGAGGGGAAGGCCAAGCTGTGGCAAACGACCGAATGATGACACGAGGGTGGGATTGTGTCTGGTTGTTAGAGCAGGCAGACACCGGAAATAGAGTGGACACAGAGTTAAAGTGGGGAGAGAGTGGTTGACATGTCCTGTCCCCTCTTTCCTTCGCTTTGGACCAGCCTAGGAAAAATACTGGAGTATATACTTAGACTCAGGCCTAAGAAAAAAAAATCATAGCATTCTTTTATGAAGAAATATCATAGAGATGTAAGGCAAATGGTGTGGGTGTGAACATTCTATAGCAAAGTACTCCACATTATAGTTTATAAGATCTGAATGATAATTGTTCCCTATTCAGTCTTCTTGGGATGACTTCTTGGGATGTCACCATCCCAATCTACTCACTGGAGAGGAACTTTCACTTGTCATATTTTAAACGTGAATGGCAAATCAAGTGTTCTGGTTGCCTATTTACTGCTGCCTAACAAATCAGTTCTGAACTTGGTGGCTTAAAATACCAGTCTATGATTACCTGTCATGGTTCTCTAGGTTACCCATGGTTACCTGGGTTGTTTGCCCATGAGGTCTCTCATGCAGTTACAGACAGATGGCAGCTGGGGCTGGAGACACCTGACTCTTGTTGAGCTCAGTATCTGTGGCCTTTCTCTCCGTGTGGCATGGTTTTCTCACAGCACTGATCTCTGTGTCGTCACACTTGTTATGTGGAAGATGATTTCCAAGAGAAAGGAAGCGTGATATGCAGAGCAGGTTAAGGGCTATCTCCAGACCTGGCTCTGTGTACTTCTGTCTTGTTCCATTTGTCAAAGCCATCATGAGGTCTGGGCAGATTCAAAGGAGTAGAGACAGACTTTACCCATCAGCAAGGAAGCAAATGGCCTCGCAGAGGAGCACGTGGATGTAAGATATCATTGTGGCCACTAATGAAAGGTGCAATTTACCACTTTAGTTATTATAAGCCCTTGAGAAAGCCCATAACTGGATAAAGATTGGGCAAGATAAATTAACAGAAAAGTAAATATCCTGGAGAAAATGTAGATAATTCAACAAGCAGGAAAGTCTCTAAAAAGAAGACAACACAAGCTAACTTTGAGAACTTTTATTAGTATCTCTCATGGAAATTCAAAGTAATAGTACATCCACAGGAAAAGAAATAGCATGATCAAAAATCAGGAAAGAGCTTTTATAACTCAAAAGCATGAGCACCAAGATAAATGGGTAATAATAATAATTGGTTCGGTCAGGGTTTCCTTGTGTGCGGTGGAAAAAACTTCAACAGAAATGGGTAGGGAATAAGCAGTTTTCTTTATTCTTGATGATTTTGTCTATTCTGGTGAGAAAGGGATAAATTTATGTTTCTGCACTTATGCTAGGAATTTAGTGTGAAAACTGTGAGTTAAATGGACCTATATTTCCAGTTCATTCTTCTGTCTTGAGGACCCACTTCAGCTGGCATCCTTGGCCGTGCCAGCCTGACTGGTCCCATCCTCACCTGTAGCTTCTTCAGCTCCTTCCAGCCCCAGTGCCTGTTGGGATAAGGAAAGTCACTTAGTTATCTGCTCAGTATCGCAGCCTCCCAAGCTCTGTGCCCACATAGAATAAGGGTAAAGGAGATATCAAGGTTAAACAGGCCTGAGCTGGGAAGAGCACAGGAGCACAGTGGGCAGGGGGTGAAGGCTTAGTGAAAGGGTAGGGAGAGCCTAACACTTTGGCCTAGCTAGGAATACAGAGGACAGCTGCAGACTGATAGTGAAACGTGCACTTTGTGGGACACTTACCGGACACAGCCTCTTATTCTCCACTTGGACTCTCTCAACTCTTCCTAGAGTACAGCTGGTGTGACATGACACCTTGTGACATGACATGACATGACACCTCAACTGGGCAGTATTTTTGTAAACTGTTGTCTCACACTTCCAGAGGTCAGAAGAGAGCTCTGTTTGCAGATTCCAGAGGAGACTCCTTTCTGTCCCCTTTCAGCGTCTCTTGACTTTGATTTTCCTTGGCTTGTGACTAATTCGTTCTAACCTCAGCCGTCACCTTCACGTTGACTTCTCCTCTGTGTCCTCTCCTCTTCATCTGTTAGACCCCTTCTTCCTTTCTCTTTATAAGGAGATTTGTCATTGGATTTAAAAAACAGCTGGGTAATCCAGAATGATCTCATCACTAAATCCTTAAATTAATTACATCTGAAAATAATTGTTTTCTAAATAAAGTAATAGTCAATCTTTCAAAATATAGCTATATATATTGTGGTAATTAGGACAGAGAAATATATATATATATATTTTTTTTTCAGCAGGATTTTACTGTGTAGTCCAGGCTAGCCTCAAACTCATGACAATCATCCTGCCTCAGCCTCCTGAGTGTTGGGGTTACAGGGGTGTGCCATCATGCCCAGCTAGGAACAGTTTTTGAGGTTGTTTAATTACAGAGCAGTCCTTTGAGGCATGCAGGCTGAGGTCTTCATGTGAATTCCTTACACAATTTTTGATGGCTGTTTGTTGCTGCCTTAGTTTGATTGTAGTTACCTGGATTTCTATAATGCAAATTTGGGCCTGATCTCTTCTTGTAACTTAGAATAACTGGAAGGGCAATGTGATGAGGATTAGGATGCCCTAGATACTACCAGAGGGTCAAATTTTGTCATCTCAAAATAGGCAGTCCTATTCAAAGGACTGGATCTGCTGCTCTTTCCGCAGTTCAGGACTGCTAAAATTTGGTTCCCAAAGCAGTCCTTAACAGGCTGAATCTGAGATGGGAATTACTCCACTTTCAAAGACGATTAACATTTCATAACAAAAGGTAATTTGCTCAGTTGTATGCAAAAGAAGTAACAGTAATGGCATCTACAAAGTACACTTGTTTTTGCCTATTGTGTTATATGTTTAATTCCTATAAAAATACTAGTAGCTTTACTGAGTACCTTTTGGAGAACTTGACCACTTCCAGAATAAATTGGATTGTGTTAATTAAATACACTTGACTTTGATGAAACAGAAACCTGATAGGCTTTCAAGGAAATGAGGCTTAGCAAGCTTTAGTGAATTTTAATAGATAGTGGATAGGATTAAATACAAGATCAGGCAGCTCTGGTTTTCAACAATTGGAATAGCAAGAAGATCCCAGTCGCCCCTGCCCCCTGGCAGAGATTTACCTTTCAAGGGCTCACATGGCCAAGGAGAGAGGGTGTCCATAGCACCCTATATGTCTATGATCCCAGCCAAGAAAGTTTGATTTCCCCCCACTTCGGACTGATAGCTAATATTATAGATAAAGGAATTAGACATGTAATGATCACAGAATGGGGCAAGAGGTCACCAAACTGCCATGGGACTCACTCACTTAATTAAACATTTCAGCCCCAGAGAGTAAATGCATAGCTATAGGGCTGTGTATACTTGGACTTTCAGCAACTCGGGAAAAACTGGGGATTCAGAAGCATCACTAACCTAAGTTTAGCCAAGACTACCAAATGTACTTAAAATATTAGTTTTGTCACAGGCTGTCCTAATAGAAGGATTTGTGCCCAGGTTGTCGGGCAATCACTGACAGAGTGGGTTGGAGGATCTTTCTTGTTGGCTCTATACCTTTTAAGATCACAAACAGCTAGAGAATAGTCTGGCCAACATGGCCGGCTTGGGGAGGGACCTTTTTCCTGGAAAAGAGTGGAATGTAGCTTAGGAAGAATGCAATGCCTCCTCTCAAATGTCTAAAACAGTACCACAGGTAGCAAAGATCAATGCATTGTTTCTTGTTCCACAGATAAAAGTTATAGGGCAGTCCTTGGGTCTTCTTTTAGGGTAGATAAAAACAAACAAGCATCTTGAATTAGTTTAGGCAAAAGAAGAAACTTGCTAGCATTATGCTTAGTGATACACACTGGAGAAAGAAAGAAAAGAACTACATAATCTTACTATTTATATGGAAAACCTAACGAAGTGGAGCTATGGTAGAATAGTAGATGCCAGAGACTGAGGGGCAGGAGAGATGGGGCAATGCTGGTTAAAGAGTTTAAACTTCCGTTTATCACATGCATAATTTCTAGGGTTTAATATACACCATGGTAATTACAGTTAATAATGCTATAATGTGCACTTGAAATTTGCCAAGATAATAGATCCTAGGTGTTCTCATCACAAGAACAAATAAATGAATAATTGAGGTTGTAGAGATGTGTTAACTAACTTGATTGTGGTAATTATTTCACAGTGTATACACATATCAAATCATAACGACATATACCTTAAATATTGTTATAGTTTTAATCTAGCACATCCCCCAGAGTCTCATGAGTTGAAGGCTTGATCCACAGCTGGAGTGGGAGAGGTGGAAACTCCAGGAGGGAGGGCCTAGTTGGAGGAAATAGGTCACTGAGGGCATGATTTTAAAGGGTCCTTCCCCCCTTCTTGTCCCATTCTCCTTCTGTTTTCCGGCTTCCCTCCCCTTTCCTCTTTTACTCCTCTTTCTTCTCTATATCTTCTCTCTGTACCCTTCTCCTCCTCCTCCTTTTCCCTGTGCGTCTTTCTGTGCCCCCCACTCCCATCTCTTTTTTTTCTCCTCCTGGCTGCAATGAGGTGAGTGGCTTGGCTATGCTGTGACTTTCTGTTGTGATGCATATGCTTCATGCCGGGTCCAGAAACAATGGAACCAGCTAACCATGGACTGAAGCCTGTAAAACTGAAACTGTGAGTCAACATAAATTTCTCTTTCTTTAAGTTGATTTTTTCAGTTAATTTGTCACAGTAGCAGAAGACTGTCTAACACAATGACTATACAGTTTATTTGTCAGTTAGTTTTTGAGGAGCAAATTGAAATAAATTTGTATTATTTTGAATAATATTAAACATCAATCATAATTTAACTTTGTCATGGATTTGAACCACTGAAGATTTAGCTTTTAATTATGCTTAAAGTTTTGATGCTTATATATAATGAGTTCCTTATTCCTGAATTTGTACTTTTGTTTCATTTTAAGCAAATGAAATACATTTTCAAGTAATTTTTCTAATGAGGAATGTGATAATTTTGTCAATAATAATAGTTAATTTTTATAGCTTGGAAATATGCAAAATGTCTTTTTAAGTGCTTTATATAGCCATACCTCTAAGAAGTCAAAATAATTATATAATATTAAAATTATAAATAGGGCACTTACAATTATCACTTCATTTTATATAATTTATAAGCCCTTGGATATCTGAGAACTTTCTATCATCTTTATACATAACAACAGGCCCAGGTCCTTATTCTTGAGTTAGCAGCGTTTTCCACACAGGAAATCCATGTAGATAACATCGGTATTTACGGTTGCTAAGAATAAGCTAAAGGCTGACCAAATTTTTGCCCCTTTGGCAGCCAAATGCTTTGCTGCTGGTAATTGCTTCGTTTGGGTTGCTTTCTAACCAGGCTACTATGCAGCTTATTGACTTAGTGAGATCCTATGTCAAAATAAAAAATAGAAAAAGTCTGGGGATACAACACAATGCAAAGGCCCTGAGTTTAATCCCTAGTGCTACCAAAAAAAATCTGAGTATGGTCAGAAAAAGTACAGAGTTTGTTGAACCTCGGACTAGGCCTTAGTTTTCTGCAGTATTTTAGGGGTTCTGGTTCCCTGTCTAGGTCTTTCTGAGCTTTGCTGATTACAGTTGAAGGAGAGTGGGACGGGGGAATAAAAGAGGAGGACAGGTTTATTGAAAAGAGGTATGTGATGTCCCCAGAGTCACACATTGAGGAAAGAAAGACCAGCGTCTCTCAAACCCCACTGCACCTCTCTCTTCCCCCTGCCTAACATGAAATGATCAGCATTTATCCACAGGCGAGGAAGACAGTGGCAGCTAGAGAGGAATTCTCATCCCTAGAGCTCATTTTCTAAAAATACGTGGAATATAGAGAAGAAATTGATATGAGACTCTTTGAAAAAAAAGAAGAGAAAACCAGTTACAAACAATTCATATAATAAACCCTGGAAGGCTCATATATCTTCTTAGATTTATTAAATTTCATTTCAAAAGTTGGCTATAAATCAGAGTTCAAAATCCCTTTTCAAGCTGTCTCCAGTATCATACATTGCTGTTATTTAGAATCTTAACTGTCATTTTCACAAAAGACATAACACTTTCTGCAGTCTTCGACAACCAATAACCAGAGCTGATTGAGACTTTCCATTTTGGCAATGAGTTTGAAGAATTCTCAAGAGAGATGAAGGCCCGAGAGGCTGCGGGGTGGACTTAGAGCCGGAGGAGGCTGGCAAGGAGAGGGAGTACGCAGAGAGACGCACAGGGCAGTTCTGGGTGGCCCAGACACACCATGTGTCCCATCGTAAATGGTAAGAGCCTTGTCACTAGGCAGACCCGGGTTTAGATCTACGGATGGCTACTTTTTACAACTGTGCTTTGGTTGGATTATCCAGCCACTTGGAGCTTTTGTGTTATGGTCTCAAATGGGTAGCATCAACTAAATCATTCTGTTGTTGAGGACATTAAATGAGATCATGCATGTAAAGCACTGAGCTAAGGGCCTGGCACATGTAAGCCCTCAATAAATACGGTTTCTCTGGGGCCCGCCTGTCAATTGCACATCTGCTCTCTCTTGGGACAGTCAGATCACTATGCCCCTGCATGAATTTATAGTTTAGCCTCATTAATTTGGACCTTCCTCACTTAGAATTTATGATAATTCATCAGTGGCCTAAGCTGAAATTTACTTTTATAAGTACTATTAAAAAAAGTAACAAGAAGGTTAAAACAAATTTATGAGGAGACCGTTTAAGTTAACGAACCATTTGCTGTACTTTAGAAATAGTCATTTACATACAAATAATTGATGTGCTAATTACAAATGATTCTTATCTACACAGGAAATCAGGCCCTTAATTCAAAGTACAGTCCAAATTATTGAAAATTTGAAAACTGTTTTAAAATCTTGCTTATTAGGTACTTTAAAGAAATTGATTTTATTGCAAGGTACGTAGTTAATGATGTATGTGTCAATTTTTAGTACAATATCTTGCATATTCAAACACCAGTTATATTTAAGACAAAGTTTTAGCTTGGCTCTATTGAAGCATATATGGAAAGAGGAAGGAAGAAAAGAATTCAAGAAGGAAAATAGTTCCAGCACTCACTCCTACCTCCGAGTCACTTTTTCCTTGCCATTAAAGTAACACTGGTCCTCACAATTACAATTTGCACGGTAAATAATGGCCATTTTCCCACAGCTTGAGGCTGTATAAAACATTTTATTTTTATTCTGATAAAAACAGACATTTTTGGTAGCTCTAGGCTTTTTAAAGAAAACAATCTATAGTTCATCCTTTGAACTAGACCTGTTTGGATTAAAGTAGGTAAGACATACAGTACCTGCAAACACTGCTTATTTAAGAGTATTAATGAGGAGTGAGGGAGAGGAGAGCAAGGAAAAGACAGGAAGTGGCCAGTTGAAAAGAAATTTTTTTCTGCTTAGTGAATATGTAATTCATGGCTTGAGTCAACTGGCAATAAAGGGCAATTTAAAACAACAACAACAACAATAACAGCTCTAGTTTCTTTGCACTTTTGATTAAAAGCTCAAGAGACCTAGGAAGGAGGAGACACAAGGATTTTTTTAAAGCAATTACCCTGTGGTTATGAAATTTGAATTACAGTCAAAATGGAGAAACAAGGATTGGATTTATCCTCTCATCTAAAATAAATTTTAAAGCAGCTAAATATATGAAATAATAAGTTGAAGACAATAGACATCAGATAATGAAAGAGTTTTGAGAGATGCGCGTGCACACACACACACACACACACGCACACACACGCACAAAAGTGAGTCCTAGAATTGTTCCAGCTTCCTCCTGAGCAGAGACCTAACACCACTGTGACTTCTAAATTTGAGGAGAAAGCGAAAGCTCAGACTCTGGAGAGGCAGAGACAGCTAAACAGAGTCTAAGAGCAGAGGACCAGAGAGAAAAGCCCTGCACAATGACACTATTGAGTCCTGTAGAGACTTCCATCGCATCTTTGGGGGAGCATGGACCAGAATACACAGGTGAAGGCACTGCCAAGAACACATCACAGGGCTGCAAAGCTTTCAGGAGGGGTGGGGACAGGGCTGGCAATTGGGTCTCCTAAACAGATAACCTGAGAACGGGTTACCAGGGGAGTAAGGCAGAACCGTAGACACTGGCTTAGAACTGGAGAAATGAAGCTATCAGACAAAAGATAAGCAATGTGATTAGATAAAGGGCCAAAGAACTGGCAATGTGAGGCTGCTCTATGCTTTCTTAATGATTTTTGAAAGGGTGTCCTGAACCAAGTACTTGGAAAGTGCTCAAACTTAAAGCAGCCTTCCCTTCCACAACTCAATCTTTTGCAAATTAATGTCTCTGGGTAGGTGAGAATTATTGCTTTGCCTCCCTGTACTTTCCTAGTCAGAAAGGTGCCCTTTCTTTTTGTCAGCTGTATCTCCCTGATCCTACAACCTGGAACCTTAGAGGGAGTGGTCATCTTTTTGCATGAGCTAGCGAAAGGCAGACTCTTGGTCCAAGTCCCTGAGTCTTCCCTATACGTGGTGACTCAGCGGAAGATGGACATGTGGTCTAAATGAGGCTATTCAGAGCTCTCTCTTCATACCAGAGCTGGAGGGAAAAAGTACTTCCTCTGTGGCAGTAAATCTAGGGTGACAGGAGCCTGGAAACTGCTGATAGCCTCATTTTCAGGAGAAAAGCTTTTTGTGATTGGAAAGAATGAAGATGCTACAGGATATGATAAATGGAAGGAGAGTCCTTTGAGTTTAGGTTACCGGGTTTAGAAATCCTGACTGCCTTCAGTATGTGAGAAGTTCATTCGTGATATCACGAATGGCAAGATTTTCTTTCTTTTAATGTCTACTAGTATTCTGCTATATGTATGCAACACATTTTTTTTTTATCCATTCATTGCTCTGCAGACCCTTGGTTTGAGTGTCTTGGCTGAAGTGACTAATGCTGCAATGAACACACATTATCAGTATATCAATAAGATACTGATTTCATTTCCTTTGGAGATATACCCAGCACTGGGTATATATCGAAACTGCTGGACATGTTTTGAGGGACTTCTATAATCTTTTTCATAATGATTATATTAATTTATATTCTAAGCAGGAGAGTAACAACCGTTTCTCACCATGTTCACCAACACTTGCTATCTTTTATCTTTTTGATAATAGACACCTTAAGAAGTACAGATGTTATCTTACCATGGTTTTGAATTTCCCTCATTAGTGATACTAAGCATCTTTTCATAACTGTTGGATATTTGTATATCTTCTTTGAAAAAATATCTATTCGCATTGTTTGTCCATTTAACAAAATTAGATTTTTTATTTTTGCTATTTACTCGAACAAGTTCCTTATAAATTTTGAATATTAACCCCCTATCAGAAATATATTTTGCAAATACTTACTCTCATTCTCTCTTTTCATTTGGTTGATTGTTTCTTTTGAAGTACAGGGACTTTTTAATTTAATGCAGTCCCACTTGTTTATTTGCATGTCTATTCCCTGGGTTTTTGGTATCATATTAAGAGTCATTGCTGGGACCAATGCCAAGGAGCTTTCCACTTAACTTTTCTTCTAGGAGCTTTGTGATCTTAAATCTCACATTTAAGCCTTTAATCTTTTAAAATTAATTTTTTAAGTGGTATAAGATAGTGGTTCATTCTTTGTTGATAGATACTCAGTTTTTGAAGAGATTATCCTTTTTCCATTGAGAATTCTTAGTACTCTTATCAAATACAATTGACCACATATATATGGACATTTTGGGGGCTCTTTACTCAATTCCATTGGTCTATATGTCCTTTCTGAAAATGCCAATACCAGTTTGTTTTGATTACTATGGCTTTGTAATATAGTTTGAAACCAGGCAGTGTGATGTTTCCAGCTTTGATCTTTGTAATTCCATATAAATTTTAGAATTTTAAAATACTTTTGTGAAAAATGCCATTGGAATTTTAAATGGGGTTATGTTGTATCTGCAGAATTTTTTTTATTAGTGTAGACATTTTAATAATATTAATTCTTTCAATCCATAGACATGAAATAATATCTCTCCATTTATCTGTGTCCTCAATTTTTTTTCTCAGTCTCATAGTATTTACAGACCTTTCTTATCCTTGGATAAGTCTATTTATAAGTACAGTATTATAGTCTTTCTTTTTTATTTTAAAGAGAATAAAAACAAGCAAAATAAAACAGAACAAAGCCAATCATAACAAACCAGTGTGACATAGGACTTCAAAATAATGCAGAGTCAACAGTGGTTGCCATAATGCTTCTTGTCTTCAAATTAGCTGTAGATAACTTCAGACATAGTAGAAATCAAACAGAACAGAGTAGAACCAATAAGCACAAAGCAATGAATGCAATAAAGGACTTCAAAACAAGACAACAGTAAATCCAAAATGGCTTCGGTAATACATTGTATTATCTTGGAAACAGCTGTCCATGCCATTGGATATAATAAAATCAAACAAAACAGAATAGAATAAAACCCAACCCAACAAAAAAATGAAAATGATATAGGACTTCAAAATAAGATAATAGTGAATTAGCAATGGCTACCACCTTCAGAAGGTGATCTCCCCACCCCCCCCCCCATATGCCACACTGCTTACCGCAATCCTCTGAACCTATGATCAGATCCCTGGCCCTAGACCTGCAATGTCAGTGAAACACCAAAGCACCACAGGTATCCAGTTGCACTTTACCTCCATAGCTATCTTTGCAGCCTGTTTCTCTGGATCAGCCGGTTGCTTACACAGGGGAAGGGGTTGGCTCTTCTTGTTTCCATGCCCGTGTGCTGGAAGGAGTTGGGGTCTGGCTGTCCCCTGGTGGCAGTGGCCTGTGCATCACGCTGGTTTGCAGGGAGGGCTTGCTTCTTGGTGACTTCTTGTTCTCTTCCCCCACAGTCTGCAAATGGTGCTGACTCATGGGAAAAAGCTCAGGTCTGGCTGGCCCCGCAGGTGGCAGTGACCATGCATGGCACCTAGTCTTGCAAATGAAGTTATAAATGTGATTATTTCCTTAATCTTTTTTCTGGATAGTTTGTTGTTAGTGTATGGTAACAGAGATTGTGTTCATATTTTGATTTTTGCATCCTACAACTTCACAAAATTAGTTTATTAGCAGATTTTTTGAGTCTGAGATTTTTGTGTATGAGATCAAGTCATCTTCAAACAGAGACAATTTTACTTCTTCCTTTCAGATGCTGATGCTTTTCTTTTCTTTTCTTGCTTTGTTATTCTGGCTAGGATGCCTGGCACTATGTTGAAAAGAAGTGGTGACAGTGTGCACCCTTGCCTTGTTTATAATCTTAGAGGAAGAATTTCATCTTTCCACTATTGAGTATAATGAGTATTAGGCTTGTTGTATATGGCCTTTATTCAGATATCTTTCCTGTAGCCCATTTGTTAAGAGTTTCTGTCATGAATGGGTTATAAAATTTTTCAGGTATTTTACTGCATCTATTGAGATGATCATATGACTTTAATCCTTTTATTTTGTTTATATAGCGTATTATGTTAATTGATTTATTTATACTGAACCATTTTCTTGGCTCTCAGGGAGAAATTCTACTTGATCATGGTGAATGATCCTTTCAATGTGCTGCAGAATTCAGTTTGCTAGTTGTGTTATGCTGTTAGTTACTCCATGATGTATAGAATAATAAGAATAGTAGCTTTCAGCCCATGATTTGCTTTAAGTTACTCCTTTTTATAAAACAGAAGTTTGCTCCATTTTGAGTACAAATACTTGGGCAGTATGATTTGGTAACTTGTGTGTGCAAAACAGATAACCACCAGATGTTAGACATACCAGACTTTGAGCAGAAACCAACTCCCAGCTGCACGGCACAATCGTAAGGCATAAACTTATAAATTATTCTTGCTAATAAAAATTGTCTTCTGTAAATCTATTAAATTAAATCAGGGACACATGACATATCCAGTGTTCATAAAAAAAGAAACAGACCTGTGAGCCTGTTAGATATACCAGACCAAGAAGTGCTATAAGCCCCTCCCCTGAAGCATGTAAGAAGAGAGACAACCAACATTACCTTATGGCAGGCCACAGAAAGCTGTCCTCTCACCAGATCACCTGGGGAACGCACCATGAGGTCGACAGCCAACGTCTCTGGCATTCTACCCCCAGTTTCAACTCAGCCCCATCTCCGTGTTTGCCCAGGTCAAACCATCTGCTGTTCAGACTCAGGCTTTGAACCAACTCTGAACTCTCAACAAATCCTTTCCCTCTTTGGAGCAGCTCTGCCTGGTCTGGAATGTTAGGTAGCCACAGCTCCTTGCATCTCCTCAAAATGCCTTAGCTTTCAGTCCTGCTTCGTCTCATCTTGCAACCACTGTTAAAAACTTTCTTAGCCATCCAGTACCCTACATATGTTACTGTCTGGTGTGTGATGTGAGGCTTATGTGTTATCGATATAAGTAGCCTACTAGCTATCAAGCAAACCTGGATCCCTTGGCCTGATAAAGCTGACAACACTGGTGTAGCTTGTGCATTTATTTGTCATAAAATATATTCTGGCTTTGTGTAAAGGCACAAATATGCCCAGTGTAAGTTACTGGCACAGCTCTCTTATGATACTGATATTTTGTTGGAAACTTTTACATCTATGCTCACCAGAGACATGAACTTGTAATTTTCTTTTCTTGCAGTATTCTTATCTGTTATTGGTATCAGTGTAATGATAAACTTTGAAAAATAAGTTTAGAAGTATTCTCTCCTCTTCAATTTTTGAGAGAGTTTGAGAAGATGTTACATTAATTCTTCTTTGAGTGGTTGAATTAACAAGTGAATCTGTCTCATCTTAAGCTTTTCTTTATTGAGAGGTTTCTGATTATTAAGTCAGTCTCCCTACTCATTACAGATCTGTTCAGATTTTCCATCTCTTTATGATTCAGTGTTAGTTCACTGGATGATTCTAGAAATTTATCCATTTCATAGAAGTTATCCAATTTGTTGGTATATAATTGCTGGCTTATCATTGATTTTTAGTAGTCTTTTAGGATCCTTCGTGCTTCTGTAGTATATTTGTAATATTTCTTCCTTCATTTGTAACTGTATCTCAGTCAGTGCTCTTTTTTCTTGGCCAGTTCAACTAAACGTTTATAAGTTTATATTTTTTAAAAAAAGAATTCAGTTTTGTTGATCTTACCTAATATTTTCCTATTCTTTATTGCATTTATTTCTGCTCTAATCTAGGTTATTTCCTTCCTTCTGCTATGTTGGGGCTTAGTTTGATCTCCTCTAGTTTCTGTGAGGTATAAGTGAGATCGTTCATTTTGAATCTTTTTTAAATCAATGTTGACATGTATACCAATAGGTATAAACTTTCCTCCTAAATCTCAACTGTGCTACTCTATAATTTTGCAACATTGTCCAGTTTTGCTTGCTTTGAAGTCCTTTCTTTCTCCTTTTCCTTCTCTACTTCCTTCCCTTCATTCTAGGGGTTGAAGTCAGGGCCTTTACACGGAGCTTCATCCTGGTCCTTAAATGGTTTTTGTCTGTATGTTTGTTTTAAATTTAGAAACAAGTATCTCACTATATTGTTGAGGTGCCGGGTTTGACCTCAGGCTCTTGATGTACTGAGATTACAAGTGTGCATCACCACACCAGCTGATTTCCTTTTTGATTTCTTCTTTGGCTCACTGGTTGTTAAGAGTGTATTATGTGATTTCCATGTCTTTGTGAATTTCCTAATTTTCTCCTATTATTGATTTCTTGTTTCATGTCACTGTGGTTAGAAGAGATACTTGACATGATTTCAACCTTCTTGAATTTGGTAAGATTGTTTTGTGACCTAAAGTACTTTTTATCCTGGAGAATTCTGTTGGTACTTGAGAAGCATATGCATTTTGCAGTTGTTGAGTGTATTTCAGTGTTTTGACAAGTTGACCAACATATTGTTTTCTCATAAGCAAAGGTTCTCAAACTGAGGACTTTATCAGTGGAAATTTTCAATTTTGAAGGAATGCATAATCTTTGTACCCTATAAATTGTCCCAAAACATCAAAATTGTTCAATATCTCTACCTGATTTAGATGCAAGGCTACTGGAGGACAACCATCACCTTGTGTGTGGCAGTGTCTTTAGAGTGTGGATAGAAACTGAATTGCTGGACCTAGTTTTCATCACCTCAATTTTCTGCCACTCACCCAATTTATCTTCTCAGAATGAAATAGCTATAAATGACCACATATTTGATAATCGTTTTTTTCTCCTTTTTATCCCTAGCTAATTGTATTAGAATATACATGACTTCTTGAATTCTTCCAATAGAAATTCAAGTCCAGGTCTAGATAAATGTTAAATAAATTGAGGTCTTCAGAGGGCATTTTTGACCCTGACACATCAAAAATGGACCAAACGTAGGAGGCCTACTACATCTTATGGGAGGAAGCACACTGCACTGGAAGGAGACTAAAGAAGCTACAAGGATGTTACAGGTGGTGATGGGATCGTACCAAGCGTTGGTGGGAAGATCGGGCCACCAGAACCCTTGTGCATGACAGGAGGGACACGACTGTGGAGAACAGTCTGTATGTATTAGAGAAATTACCTATATGCAGACTCTGCCCAGTAAAGCTACTTCTTAAAAATCATTTCTAGTGTTTCCTTTCTGTGTCCAGCCTGGATTAGTGACTGCCCAGCACTTCCAGGGGCAGTGATCATGTGATAATGATCAATAAAATTTCTTGAGGCTACAAATAGTTTTCACCATTGTTCTATTTTTTTCATTTTGTTTTTTTTGTGATCTAACTGTAGCAGAGGGATGATGGGTTTTAGCTGTGCTAACAGCGGTGGAGTGAATAGAACAGGGAGTAAAAATGCCGGTTCTAGAGAGTGACACTGTGACTACAGCTGTGCTGCGTACAGATGTCCTATGAAATTTATTTCATTGCTTCCTCTAGCGTGAATATTGTGTTCTCAACACCTCCTAACAAATACCAAGGATTACTTTCTCTAATTTGAATTTCTTACTCTATTATAAAAGGTATTTTAGTCTGTTTTGGTTGTTGCAACAGAATTCCACAGACAGGGTAATTTATAAACAAGATGGGTGTATTTGGCTCATGGTTCTGATGCCAGGAAATATAAAATTAGAGGCTTGCAGCTGGTGTGGGCCTTCATTCTGTGTCACAACATGGCGGGAGCCACTGAATGCTGAGAGTGTGGGAGAGAGACACAAGGGAGCTGAACTCACCCTTTTATCAGGAGTCCCTCTTTCTACAACCAACTCACTCTCAAATCTATCTATTCTTGCAAACAGAGCCCTTGAGACCTAATGACCTCTTAAAAGTCTTACCTCCGAACATAGTTTTATTGAAGTTTAAACTCCCAGCACATGGACAGGGATGTCAGTGGTCAAGTCCTTGCCTATATGTGTGAATCTGTCTTAGTCACGTTCTTTATTGCTCAGACAAAATACCCAATGTTCACAATTTAAAGGAAGAGAGATTTGCTATGGTTCATAGTTTCAGAAGTTTCAGTTCATTATTGGCAGGATTAAATGCAGAAATGGCGTGGTGAAGGGGTCTGCCAGGTGGGTAAGCTGCTCACATCATGGTGGCCAGGAAGCAGAGAGAAGGGAGAGAAACACTGGACAAAGATATTTTGTACTTTCTGCAACATGACCTTTAACATTTTGAATATTATAACATTTTAATGAACTAAGTAAAGATTAGGTTGTTTTTGTTTACATTGTTTTTCCTTTAAATATTAAAAAAATTAATACCTCAAAATATAAAACTAACCAACATCCATGTACCCACTATCCAGAATTTAAAAATGGAAACACTTGTATCTTTTGTCTCGTGCTCTTTTTATAAAAGAAACAGAATAATACAGATCCAACTAAACTTTCTTTTTTTTCTCACCTCCTGTTCAACATTTGATCTCCACCTTTAGAGAAAACTTCTTTTGTGATTCTTCTCAGGCTTTGTTTTTATAATTTTTCTACTAGAAAATATATCTGTGAAAAACAAAAACAGGATGCTTTGAGTTTTTAATGTCTGTATAAATCTTTACCATTGTATATGAAGTTTCATGCAGAAATACTGCAAATGTTTAAATTTTAACAATTATTGCAATAAATGACACATTGCCATTGGGATAGTCTCTTTTGTGAGTGTCTTTAGTTGTTCTGTCATGGTTCCCCTGGAGTCCTGAATTAATTCAAAACAATTACCTTTTATAGTCATTTTGATTTTGAGGAAGAGCTAGCTGTTACTGGCACTGTATCTGGAATGCTTTGATGAGTCTGCCTTTCTGCTAGTGCTTGGATGCAGCATTCACCACAATTCTGATCACACCTTACAAAGGCCACACAAAATGGGACTTCCAGAACTGCTTCCTAAAGTGGCAAGAAAAATGGGATAAGTATGTCCAAAGTGAGGGGGGATTTTTTAACGAGGTCTGTGTCTTTTACCATAATGAATTTTTTAAAATAGAAACACCCACTCCATATTTTGGTCACTCCTTTATTAGCTATCTTATACCCTTTGAATAGTTTTGAGTCAGTATGCATATATGTATCTTATCCCTTTAACTGTTGTATTATTTTATTGTCTGTGATCATCCCACAACTTATTAATTCTTCTATTGATGAGTATTGAGATTTTTCCTTAATGTTTTGCTGTAACATACTGTGCTGCAATGAACATATCTGCACATACCTGTGATAGGGTCTTTAGAGCTTACAGGTAGCAAATAAGTTGTTATGCAATGAGGAATATGCTTCCTGGCTTTACTAGGTATTGTCAAATTGGTGTCCTAAGTGGTGGCATCTGTGAACACTGTCTGCAGCAGTGATCTCGAGTTACGTCTGCTCCTGCCTCGTCAGCCTCTCTGCCCTCCTTCCCCATGTTTCCTTCTCTGTCCCTGCTGTCTTCTTTGGATATGGGCTTCAGGCTCCTCATGCATTCTGACTATGCCACTTTTTCTCTTGTTTTGATCTCAGCTTAGCTTTCAGAAAAGATTGACTGGTTAAGTCTGCCTGTACATCTTAATAACTTTTCATAATTATAATGCATAAATGAGTATATATTTGTTTAATATTTATCTTCCCTATTAGAATGTAAGCTCTATAAGAGAAGGACTTTTCTGCTTAATTTATTTCTCTGTTCTTGGCATCTAATGTGATGCTTGATAAATACTTGTTAAAGAAATTAATGCATTAAAACCCCCTAAGACAGACTCTAACTGTCCTGCCCAATATGCATCAGTATGAGAAGTCTCTGCTGGACAGATGACCAATGAGAAACAGTGCAATATTATGATTAGGAATAGGAGTTAGAGCCAGAAAGACTTGGGTTTGAGTCACGAATCTGCATCAAATTAAATGTATATGCACTGAGAGAGTTATTAAAATTTTCTAAACCACAGTTTTAGTTATGGGAAAAGGAAGTCTATGTGTATCACAGGGTCATTATGTGAATTGAATGATACATTGCTCACTTAACATGGTATCAAGCACACATTACACATGAACAAAAACTTTGCTTATAAAGATATGCACAACTTAGAAAGAAAGGAAGAAGCCATAGGGGTTATTAAGCATATGAAGAGAAGCTGAAGTTAATTAGAGATCAAAGAAATGCAGATTAAAACAACAATGACACATTGCTTTATACCCATTAGACTGGTAAGATTAGGTTAATACCAAGTGTTGGTGGGAAGGTGAGGCTGCCAGAGCCCTGGTGTGGGGCTGGAGGGCTGGAGGGTGATGTGGGCATTCTGAAGAGCAGTCTGGGTGCGCTCAGGCAAATGACTCACAGGCAGACTCTGTCCAGCAACGCCACTTCTGAGACAGAGCTAAGATGTAGCACACACCTGTCCATGAGAAGAAAAGCACTTGGTGTGAAGGGAGTGGAGCTGGGTGTCCATGGCAGGCTGTGTGGGCAGATGGGATGGGCTGGGTGCACACCACAGAGACCACAGGTCATTAAAAGCAGGAGACTGAATCTAGTGTTGATAGCTCCTAAAAACAGTGCTCAGCAAGAAAATAAAGAAAAAGATGGTATGGAATAGGGTATGCCTTTTAAGTGACACAAAGAACAGAAAGGTATTCAATAAACACAGTAGTCTGGCTGCCTGGGAATTTGGATCTGGAATGAGAGGAAAGAATTGAAATAAAGAGAGAGAAATATAAAAAAAATTATGAGAGAAGTGCCCAGCACAGAGGATAATATGAGTATACGCCCTGTACTGAGGACTATGACCAACTCAACTCTCTATATTTTAGATATAAAATTTATTTTGTTTTAGAGAAAAAAAGACACAGAAAAGAAAAATAAAAAGTAAAAGAAACAAACAACAACAAAAAACCCAATACAGTAACAGTATAGGTTTTCAAAACAAGATGATAGGAATTTAACAATGGGCGTAATATTGCATATTGTTATCGTCAAAAGGGTTGCTTAGATTACCAGATATAGACATGCAAAATTGATCTAATCACATGGTATTAACTGTTCTTTTCTAAAAATGAATAGAATTAGTAGTATAGTCATCTTAGCTATCTTATGTATATTTATACAAATTTATGTCTTTTTCCTTTTTCCTCCTCAGGTATAAAATTTAAAAATTAGCCCGGCTGATAGCCTAGCAGAGTGGGAGCTAGACAAGATGACCTGTGTGGAATGAAGTGTTACTTCCAGCATAACAGTACAGGAGATCATGGACTTGCCTCCCAGCAAAATTGGTGAAAATTATTCCAAAACACAGTCAATCTCCAGAAATGGCTCAAAGGCCACTGTAGAAATATGAGGAAATATTTATTCAAGTGACTCAGTTAAAACTTGGCAAGAAGAGTGGGAATGGTGGTATCTGAAGCAACACCTGTCTTAACTCACAGACCAGTAAGGTCAGAAACTGTACTCTAGATCATGGTAGATGAGAACACAACCACCTCTTCCCCACCCCTAGTGAGAAGGTCTTTTCCTTCTCCCTCTTTGTCTTTTGTATGATGCTATTTCACTAAATTGTAGTAGAGTAGCCGGGATTACAGACCTGAGCTTCTGCATCTGAAGTGGAGAGCTCCCTTCTTGTAAGAGGCCCATCATCAGAAGGTTCTCATCCTGTCTCCTACTACCATTGCTGACGCTAAATTCTGCATTCATGAAAACTTAAAGAATAAATGGAGTAATCAAGAGGTTTGATGCCACCATTATAAGGCGCAGTTCTGGGTGCTGGATATAAGCAGGAAACGCCCCTGCTTTGGTGGACTTTACATTTGCAATGCAAACAGGCACAAATGAAATGAAACAAAGAAATAAACATAAATAGTGTAGTATCAGGTGATAGTAGGTGCTATAAAGAAATGTGTAACAATGGAAGTGCTAGAGGATGATGAGGTGGTAGAGCGAGCTGCTGTTTTACACAGGACAGACAGGGAAGGCTCTAGGAAGGTATCTTCTAAGCAGGTACCTAACTGGAGTGGAGTGAGGGAAATGTGAGTTTCAGGGGTGAGGGCATTTCCAGCAAGAAGCTGTATGGGGAAAGGCTCCAAAAGAAGGACCTCTTTGACATACTGGGGGGACAGGAAGGGAATAGTGTGTGGCTGGGGGAGGGTGGGAGATGGGCACAGTGGTCACAGGTGACATCAAGGGGAGAGCTGGGGAATGGAGTAGTTGTGGAGCCCTTGTAGTTTTGTCATCAAGGGATAACAGCAGCTTGGACACAGGTAGGAATTGTGGAAGTAGAAAAGTAAGTTTCTGACATCATTCTTACGATACGGTTGAATCTGCTGAAGGTTTATGGTGGTAGAGGCTACAGACAGGGCTGGGGTCAAGAATAAAAGGAGAAAGAAAGAGGAATCAAGAAACTCCAAGGGATTTGGGGCAGGGCAGCTAGAAGAACTGAGGAACCATTTGTTAGGATGGTCCTGCTTGGAGGGTAGCACTCAGTATCAGTGTGGACATGTCCATCTGACGCCAGCCTAACTTTTCTTGCTTGCATGATAAGTCTAATATTTTCAAGGATTTGATTTGGGCCATGTTGAGTTTGAAACGCTTATTACTCATTCAATTGGAGATGTTGAATAGATAGTTGGAAATACAGGTCTGGAGTTCAAGGAAGAGGTCATATCCACAAATATAAAATGAAAAGCAATCAGCATACAGATGGCAACTGAAGCTACAGACTGGATGAAATTAGAAGAGGTCCTGGGCCTGAGGCCAAGGGCGCACAATCACTTAGAGTTCAGGAAAATGAGGGCGAGCCAGAACAGAGACTGGGAAAGAGCAACCTGTGAAGCAGAAAGAAAGTCAAGAAAGAGTATTGTCCCCAAAGCCAAGTGAAAGTTGAAGACAGAGGTGTTTCTCATCTATGCTGAATGCTGCTAGGGTATCAGGTAACAAGAGGTCTGAGAGTAAACCTTTGGGTTTGGCAAAGTAGAGGTCATGATGACCTTGACTAGAATATTTTTATGATGGAGATTCAAGCTGATGGAATCATGTTCACAAAAGGATGGGAGCAGAGTAATTGATGACTTTGACAAGAGACATCTGCTGAGTAAGGGGTTGTGTTGTCAAGGAAGAAGGCACAATGGTGTGGGAGATGAAGGATGATAGGGATCTGGGTTCAGTTTTAAAACCAGAGAAAAGTGAAATACTTTGCATTGCTTGTAGAGATCCTTTAGAACAGCAAAAGTTGCTGATGCAAGAGAGGGAAGGACAACTGAGGACGAAAGTCCTTGAATGGGAGAGAGGGTAATATGGGAGTGCACGTGAGTGAGAGGTGGAAGCAGTATGGCTCAGGCAGCCTCCAGGAAGGACAGGCAGAGGACAAATGCACAGATGACAGTGGATTTGATAGATCTGGTGCTAAGCATGTGTGGAAATTCTGTGCTGATTGCTGCTATGTTCTCAGTGAAACAAGAAGCAAGATTATTGGTTGAAAATGAAGAGTAAAAAGAGGGTATTGAAGGTTTAAGGAAAGAATATGTATTTGAAGTTTTATTTTTCTATGAGTACACTCAAGAAAAGTTACATGAGTTAGAAGTTTAGAAGAGTTACAGATATATTGCATGACTGTCAGTCTGTGCCATGGGGTGAAATTGTTATATTGGAGAGTAGAATAAGAAAGCAGCAAAGACAGTAAAAGTTTTGAGTAGTGAGGTCATATTGCTTGAGTACAGGTGAATAGAATAAACTAGAGTTTTGTAGGATGAAGTTGAAGAACAAAGGAGATGAGGATGTGTAGAAGAGAGAATTTGGAATCTAAGTTGAATGATAAGTAATGGGAAGACAAGAAAAAACTGGAGAGAAGCTTTAGAGAGGAGAAACTAGTGCAGAGATACCAGAAAATTATTGGTAAGGCTTTTCTTAGTATGTTTTCTGTTCCTGTTACTGAATACCTGAGACTGGGTAATTTATATGCAAAAAATTATTTTGGCTGACAGTTCTGGAGGTTAGATGTTCAAGTGCTGGCAAAAGCCTCCAACTATTACAACCTGGAGCAGAAAGCAGAAGCAAGTGGGCACGTGTAGAAGTGGAAGACATGAGGGTAGCTTCACTTTGTAACTACCTGCCCTCTTGGTAATTAAATCAAGAGAACAAAATTCACATGCACAACAACAAAACCCCCGAACCAACAAAAAACCCCATTATTTCTCGTAATGAGCAATCATCTCTTGAAAGCCCCCCACTCAACACTGTTACAATGACAAGCAAATTACACCATGAGTTTTGGAAGGAACGAACCATATTTGAACCACAGCAGGATTCCAATAGTGTTGGAGTAGTGGTGTGAGGGTGAGTGGGAAGAAAAGTAGTTGACAGTCTGAACAGGAAGGTGATGCAGTCATGGGGAAAGACAGGTACAGGGCACACACAGGGTTGCAGGACCATCGTCAGCTCACTAGAGGTGAGAAGTTTGAGGATATGGAAGGGTTGGGTGTTGTGCAAGTTATCTGTGTCAGCATGATATGATGTCCAACAGCGATGAGAATAGTGAAGGGGTCACTGCAGGGAGACGACAGGATGCCTGGTGCCTAACTGAAACAGGGGAACGGACGCTGTGCCCCAGAAGAGTGCAGGACTTGGGGGATGTGCGGAGAAGAATAGCCCGGAAGCAGCACAGAAGAACAGGGAAGACACTGGCTGCATCCCAGACTGTGGCACATGGGTCACAGACAGATAACAGCCATCATTTGAAGGGAGCTGGGGAAGCAAGATCTCAGGGTGCCTGGGTGCTGAGCGTGAAGGTAATGGGAATGTTCAGAGCAGGTCTTTATGTCTGAGGGTGGATGATAAAGGACAGAAGGGTTTTGGGTAATGGGTATGGATAGAGGGAAGATTGAGGTATGGATGAGGGGAAAACTGAGTAAAGTTTGTCTGGAACACATTCCTGTGGGGTTATGAGTAAGACAGGAAGGAAGGGAAGTAGGGCTACTGGATCTGGTGAAATTAGTCCCTCCTGTGGGGATTAGCTTCCTAGGCTACATCACCTTGACAGTGGTGAATATTGCCAGGCACAGAAGCTGTGCAAAGGCAAGCAGAAGCACCACAACAACACCCAGGATTTGGAGGAAGATTTATTTATATCGACAGGCACTGATTGAGATCATTCCCAGAATATCAGGCCCTCATCTCTGGTGGTCTAGGGCTTATATAGGCTAAGCAAGTGGAAAGTACAGAGGCAGAAAGGCTTATCACTTGGGGATTGGTTTATACAATGTGCATCACAGTGACCAGCCATTTCTAAGAGACAGGAGCAACTGCAACTGGAACAGAAACTGTTACCTGGACAACTAAGAAACTGAGATATACTGGCTTGGGGAATCATTTTCTGCTATAGTGAAGCTCTAAGGACTTGTCGCAGCCAGGTGGGGGTGGTCAGATCAACAGTGTGTAAGCTTAGCTTTGGAGGCTGGAAACTCTATGGAGTACTCTTTCTGGAATTTGGAGTGGAAGTCTCCCTGTGGGAGTCAAACTAGGATAGTCCTTCTTGGGATCATTTCAATAGACGCTGAATGAAAACACATGAAAGTTAGGGGAAGATCCGGGAAGCCCAGGAAGCACAAATTCCACCTCTTTCTGATTTAAATTCAGACTAGATGGACACTTCTTTCACATAAAAATAAAGCCAATAGCATGCTTAAAATTTAAAATGCATTCTTGTTAAGGCTACGGATAAGAAAAAAGATGCTCATTCTCACCACAATTATTTCACATCGTTTTAGAAACAACAGGATGCATGTTGAATAAAAGACATACACGTTATAAAGGAAGTTGAAAACAATTATTTTTAGATAAGGGTGGAAAACCTGGAAAAACTGAGAAATAGTTAAAAACTATTAATAACTAGAAGGATTGAAGTAAATAGTAAGCTATTAGAAAATATAATGGGGAGAAACTCTTTCCTGTCATAATAACAACAAATAAAATACCCAGGCAGAAAGATGGCAAGAGATGTAAGTATGGTGTTTATGAAAAGAAAGTGAGTCTCTAGTGAGATTTATTTATTTTTTTGAATTGCATAAATTGAAAGATGTACTGATCTTGAAATAAGATGATTAGACTTTGTAATTATATCAATTTCTCAAATTTAATCTATAAATTCACTATGATTCCAACCAAAACACAAACAGGATATTTAGGAAGAATTTGACAAAATAATGCTTATGTTCATCTCTCTTGAAAACAAACCATGTGAAATAGCTGGAAGAAGTGTGAAAGGAAAAGAAGCATTATGCATGGCGAGCTAGATATGAAGATATTGTCAGAAATTAAAATGTATTATGAAGCCGAAGTAATTTAAAAATCTATGGGGCAGCTAGAACAGGAATAGAAAAATAGAGTCTGGAAACAAACCCAAATAAATATGAGTTTGGAATATGCTGGAAGTGGCATTTCATTTCAGTAATGGTAGCTTATTTTGAAAAGCAGGTTTTGGTCCCCCGGCCAGTGTTTTGGTGGGAGGAAGATGCCGAACTCTGCCTGATGACCACCTGAGGGGCCCAGACGGAGACCCGACTCACTTCACTGAAACCGAAGACTGGACAGGAAGAAGCTGCATTCACGTCTGGCCTTTCGGCCCAAGGAGAGTTTATGTTAATATGTGTGTTTTACAGAGGGAGCCCAGCAAGGTCTCTGTGGGGAGCGGGGAGACTTCAGTGGGCTGCAGGCGTGATGGCCGCAGGTGGAGGAGGTCGGTGGAGGAGGCGGGTGGTGGAGGTGGACGGAGGCAGCGCAGCCCCGAAGTTCGGACAGGAGCAGAGAGAAGCTCCCAGGACGCGGAGGCCACTGGCAGGCTGAGGAAGGCCGCTGGCCACAGCTGGCTTTTGGTTTCACTCTTCAATTCAATGAGAAGACATTAGTAGGTGCCACCCTGCTGGAGGTGGCATGCGATAATCTGATATGTGTTTTTTGCACCGTGAAATGGCCAAGATGGTAAATTTGATGTTATATGTATTTTAGCATGATTTGAAAAATGTCAACTTGAAAGTTCCCTGTGCCTTTGGAATGAATAAGACCCGAATAGGAATAACTCCTTTTAGGGAACTTGTTTCCTCTCTGACCTCAACCCTGCCTGGTCGTTTGTATTCATGTAAACAACCCGCCTGGCTTATCCGTGCAATCTGCCTGTGCGTGTGTGTCTGCAGCTCTTGTTTTACAACAAAATAAATTCCAGATGATAAAAGATTCAAACACAACATTTATGAACAGAAGAAAATATTGGTGATTATTTTAATCCTGAAGTCAGAAAGATTGTTTTAGTTACTTTTCTCATCCCTAAGATGAAATACCTGACACCCCCACATTAAGGAGGAACCACTGAGTGTGGTGGTGTATGCCTGTAATTCCCAGCATTTGGGAGGCCGAGGCAGGAAGATTGCTGTGAGTTCAAGGTTAGCCTGGGTTACATAGTGAGTTTGAGGCCAGCCTGGACTATATGGCAAGATTGTGTCAAGAAAACAAAGCAAGACCAATGTGAAGGGAGAAAACGTTTATTTAGCTTACAGTTTGAAGAGGTTTCAGTCCCCAGGTGGCTGGCTGCCAGCAGAATGGTGTATGGCAGAGGGGAGACACAGAGGAGAAACAGTTATGGCGCCCACAAGGTAGTAAAAGCAACAAGAGAGAGAAAAGCCTCTTTCTGTCCTTTATATTGTATGCAGTCTATCAGGATTAAGGCAGTGCCAGTCCCATCGGTGTAGTAATCCAGCAGTTACCCGCCCTTAATTCCAGCACCCTTAATCCCAGCGTCACACACTCACACACTCTGTATTCAGCCACCTCCCAAAACCCTGATGACCATATGAAGCTTGGGGGGGCATCAAGACACAGATCATAACAGTTCTAAGTATGACAACATCCAACAACAGAAAAGCCTTTCCATTATAGACTCTAGAACCCCTGCAAAGGGGCAATAAAGGAAAATCCAAAGCGTAACAGAAGAGATGGGAATGAATTGAAATTCGAATAAGACTAAAAATACTATTTGCCGAGCATGCATAGTGTGTCAGTACTATGAAAAGTATTTCACAAACATTGCTTTGTTTGTTCTGATGATATTATGCTTACAATAAAAGTTTTATTTCATTCATTTTTGATTGACAGGAAACCAGGGCTAGGAGTAATTAAGATACTAATCCAAAATCACAGTTGGCCAATGGAAGAACTGGAATTTGGTCGTATGCCTGAGCTGGGTGTATCTATTTCTTCCCCCAGATCCTCCATCACCCTTCTCCATCTGATGCCCCATGGAGAGGGGCACTATTAGACATTTATTCAATGATCTTGCTGCCCTTGTTTTCTTAGTATGTTTTACCAGTGGGAGATGCTTCTGAGTGAAAGGACAGGACATTCATTTCCCCCATTCCTCTTCCATGAGGCTGCCATGGTGTGTGTGTGTGTGTGTGTGTGTGTGTGTGTGTCTGCATGTGTTTGGTGATACTGCAGATTCTCACTAAATTCCATCCCCAGCCCTTCATATTACGTTTCTATTTTAAGACAAGTTCTCACCAAGTCACTAAGTTGCCCACGTTGAGCTCGAACTCACAATCTTCCTGCCTCAGAACCCCAAAGTACTGGGATTATAGGCATGTGGCACCAGGCTTGCTATTTTTCCTGTCACAATTCTGTCAAATTGCTTTCTTTTTCTTTATCCTTTTTTCCACATCTTTCTGGTTTCCCTTCTCTTGCCTTTCCGGCTCCCTGCTGCCCCTAGCTTGCTTCGCATTGCCTCTGGTTAGTTTCCTGTATGCTGTTTATGCCTTCGTGAACACTCCCAGTATTCCACTCTCTGTCATTTCTCTTGTTTGCTGTACATCTTCTCTTCCTTCTGGGGCCTGGACTGATCTAACTTTGGGTCTGAAGGCTGGGTCTTTCTCAGCAGGGCCATGGCTTGAGTCCAGGGTGGGGTTGAGCCAGGAGGCAGGGAGGCTGGGTGGCAAATAGCAAAAGAAAGAGTTGTAAGGGCATTTTGGGATCAGACAAGGACAGAGTCCAGGGTAAGACTCCTTGGCTTTCAAATGACCCAAGCCAGGTAACTACTCATTAGCCGGTGTGGCGGTTTCTTGAGGGCTGCTTTGGCCTGGGTGAAATGAACTCAGCATGAGTGCATTTTGGGTCATGCCGAGATGGGGCGGGAGGGAGGGCACTGCTGGGGTTAGAGAGGAGGGGGTAGGTATTCCAGCAGCTCCCGTTTAACATGGATCCATTTGCTTTTTGTGCATCTTCTGGGCTAATCAGCAAGGGCTTTTGCACACCATCCCCCACCCAGCCCCAGGCCTGCGCCACCTTCCTTCTCTGGCTGTAGCATTCCAGAGAAGCTCAGCTCAAGATTGATGGCTTCATAACCTGCCCGGAGTCCTTGTGCTGCTGCTGCCGCATCATGAATCACCGATGCCACAGCGCCCCACTCCCACCAAACAGGACCCGAAGGACACTCCGGGGTGTGGGCGGCCCTGGCTCTGTTCCTGCTTGCTGGACACTGGGGCTGTGGCCATGAGGTCGGGGGCTGTGAGCAGCTGGAATGGGCAGCCCGTGGCTCAGAGCCTCCAAAGCCCTCACTCCCGTGTGCCATCCTGGCCGTCTTTTCTGAGTATTTCTGCGGTTTTTAGCTTAATAGCTAATAGTTGCCATCACAACCACAACAGTGACACTTTCAGTTTATTGAACCAGGTACTTTCTTTAAATCAGTCTTTGCCCTCATTTTCTAGTGTTAGTCTCTGGGCAGAAATGCAAGCTCAGGTTCTATGTGCATTTCACAATTGGAAAGTGGTGAGCGATGATTCAAACACTCTTGTTTCTAAAACCTGAGCTCTGGCTATTATATATGGGTGGCCATGGAAGTGGACATGGAGGAAGAGAGAAATGTCTTTTGTCTTGGGTTCTTTGCTCCCAAAGTGAAGATTTCCTCTTCCATTGTCCATCTGTTCCAAGCTCTGTCTGTGCTTCCAAGGGCCATGATAACAAAACACTAGGAGCTTAAATAGCAGAGTCCTTGTCCCTTAGTGTTGGAGGCTTGAGGGTCAAGATCAAGCTTCTGATGGGCTGGACTCTCTGAAGGCACTAGCGAGGGTCTGCTGCAGGTCTCTGTCCAGCTACTGGTGTTTCCTTGGTGGGTGGCAGCATCACTCCTGTCCTCATGTGGGGTTTTGCCTCTGTGCACGTCCCTCTCTAAGGACACCAGTCATTGTGGGATGAGACCCATCTGTAATGACCTTATGCAAAACTGACCATCTACAAAAACCTTATTTCCAAATAAGGTCACATTAGAGGGTGCTGGGGGTTAGGGCTTCAGCATCTTGGGGGCACAGTTCTACCCCTAACAATCTGTTCTCTATGCCTCCCCTTGCCTGCAGTGCCACCGGCTTCCTGCTGAGATGCTCAGGCATGGCCTTGGGCTCCAGTCACAGGAACATGGCGGAGGAGAGGAGGCAGGAAGGAGGGGATCTTCTTTTAGGGTGGAGATGGGGCTGACTGAAAGGGAAGAACAGCAGCAAATCCATCTGCCCTTTGCTGCCCTTGAGAAGAGTTAGTGCCATAAGCCGCTTTGGGCCTGGCTAACTCCTGGCATCTCCATTTTATGAAATGAGAGTTTGCGGCAGGAGCTCATCGGAGCACGCAGATTACCATTAGCGATAGCAACTCACAAGCTCTGTACCTATTGTCCCAGCTCACCGAGTGCCAGACAGCCCTCCCAGGGGGAAGCGCGGCACACAGTGCCCGGCTCCCCCAGCAGACTCAGTCTCTCTCCCTGCTTCAGAGCCTGGCCACTCAATATCTCTGAAGATAGAGATCAATCCCAGTGCGCCAGAGAGGAAACCGATCAGTGGAGGAAGAGAAGACGCCATTTAGAGATTAGCTGATCTAGGGGAGAAAATTAACAGCAGCTAATTCAGGCACACTTAATTTAAAGTCTTCCCAATAAGAGGTTTAATCTAGATTGAATAAAGTGGGATCTGTACACTTGCTGGTAACTGGAAAACTCTTGATGGAATTTTGCAGGAGTTGTCGATCATCCAATTTTCCTATTTCCTGCATATCTCTGGTCCTGTTGATGATTATTATTGCCGGAGTGCCAGAGTCTGCAAAAGGTTTTGCATTTGATAATGACACTGGATAAGATGGGAAGCTTCATGTTTGAATTCCAATGACAGGTTCAAGTATACATACCCCTTATTTACTCCTCATTCACTATTCATTCAACAAACATTTAATAAGCAGCTATTATGTGCCAGGTTTTGTGGTAGGCCAACGCGGGGGTCGCAGTTATGAATACATTATCATTTCTGCTCCTCAAGTGCTCTTGGTCTATAAAATAGAATCGCAAATGATGAAGGCACCACTCAGAGCAATAAGAGCTCTGGCAGATATTTGAGTAGCATGTTTTGGAAAATGCGGAAGAGGGATAATTAATGCAGGGATGAGGGTGCGACGCTGGTTAGGAAAGTAATATTTGAGGCACATTTTGAAGGGTGCAGAGGATTTTCCAGGTAGACAACACTTGTTTATCTCCAGTGTACAATGGGGGACCAGCAGGGTTCAGTAACATTTCCAAGGATCAGGGTTGTTAATGGCAGAAGCAGACTTCAACCCCAGGGGCCTGATCACAGAGGCAGTGCTCTTCCTGTGATTCCATCCTGACCACTTACAGTCCCAAGATTAAGGACCTTCTATTTTGGGAGGCTGGAGAAGAAAGCACGCAGAGCAGCCTCATCCCAAGCAGCTGTGGGGCTGACTGCCCAGCGCTGCTGGGAGGAGCTATGACTCACGACCTGGCAGGCCGCGGGCCCAACCCTCTCGGCCCTCTAGCACACGACGGCAGTACACAGCCACCCTCCCACGCAGGCCTGCCTGCATCACTTCCTCCAACAACTGAACTGATTAGTAAGAAACTTCGACTTGATTAGTGATTATTGTCTCCCTGCAGCCGCGGCTGTGAGCCTGCTCATTTGCAGGAGGGGAGGGAGGTTTTGAAAAAGCACTGAGTGAAATGCAGCCTCGTCTCAGCCCCTCTCCACATCTGGTCTTCTCTGTTTTGCTTCCAAATTGGTGTTGGCCCTTCCCGGGAGAGGGCTGGGCTGGCAGGAAAGAGTGGAGTTCCTCCCCACGCCTCTCCTCCATGCAGAGAGCCTCCCAGGCCACGTGCATCTTCAATTGTGGCAAAACCCTCGCCGTGTCCGAGACGGAATCCAGAGTTACAGAAGCCATACAGACCTTGGCCTGCACGAAGTCCCCTGGCACCTGCAGGGGGAGGTACCCTGTGCTCAGGCTTTCAGATTGTAGTCAGACCGGCCTGAGTCCCAGACCCAAGCCACTGTGATGCACGGGCCCTTGGGCAAGTTGCGTGTCCTCTCTGTGCCCCGGCCTCCTCATTTGTACAATGAGAACAACAGTGCACACTGGGTAGCTTATGGAGGGGCTCAAGTGAGATGATGTGCACAGGTGCTTAGCACAGTACTTGGCATATGAGTGTTTGACGTGTTGATAGTTGCTATGGTGGTCGTTTATTACGGAACCCCCGTTTTAGCTGTACAGGACCTGTGTGACTGTGGGCAAACCCCTCACATGTCACATGTGTGGCTGCCTGGAGCCCCACAGTAGTATTTCATCTGAGGCCTCAGGAATGTCGGGAGCAGTCTCGATGCTGGAGAAGCTCAGACCAAAGGGAAAGGGGTGCAGTACTTGGGAGACTTGCCCTCTAGTCCCAGAGCAAACAAGATGGCCTAGGCCAATGGTCCAGCCCCCAGGGATGCAAAAGCAGGAGCAGTGCCGGAAGAGCTGGCCAGGGACCTCCCGGACATAGCTAGCAGACAGAAGACAAGCATTTCTTGGTGGCTGAGGGAGCACAGTAAATATGTACTGAGTGCCTTCAGGGTGTGTGCTTGAGGCTTCGCCTCCGTCTCCTCATCTCGAACCCCTGTCACAAATCAATACAGAGGCGGCACTCGCCTAACCCCAGGTCAGAAAGGAGCATGTCGGGAGCATGGAACCGGGTTCTCCTGCCTCACAGACGTGCGTTGGTGCCGCTGTGCTGGGTTTCTCCCATTTTGAGTGCTTTCTTTATTTCCTTCCTGGTGGGATGGAGCTGAGTTTTGCGCTCATCTGAAGATGACTTTCTTCCTCACTTCTCTGCATCGCTGTTTGGACTACATTCTACCCGCCCAGCAGTCAGCAGTGCCTGACCCTGACTATGTGCTTGCTAAATGCAAATTGCTGCACGGGAACAACGTAATCCCTTATTACAGAATTAGATGCTCTTTGTCAGCCCCCTCTGGAAGAGGCATTTGTGGGACTTTTCAGAGCACATAGAGGTGGTGTCCCCGCTCCCTGACTCCACCTTACATATTTCAAAGGTGTGCCAACCCCAGCCTAGTGCCCATGAGTTACATCTCCAGGCCACAGTAGACACCAGACTGCTCTCTTCTGCCCTCCTGAGCACCTTTCTTTCCTCTTTCTCTCTCTGGCCCATTGTCTCTTGCCCTTGATGTTTCCCTTTCTTCTAACTCTCACTGCCTGCTTTAGTCTCGTGACCTTCTCCTGTGCAGTCTCTTTGTACGGTCCGTCCCCAGAAGACATTGACATTGTATCTCAGGGCACTTGCTTTGGTTCTCTGGCAAAAGCAGACTGTACACGGGTCTCTTGCCACACCAGCCTGGCTTGCAGCCAGGGAGTAGGAAAAGCACCAGCTGGGGGTTCGTGCAGCCCAGGTGTATGCTGGCCTTACGACACCAGGCAAGGCATCACAACTCTGAGCCTCATTTTCATTTTTGGTTCGCTTTTTTCTCAGAACTGTGGTGAGTCAAAGAAGGACCAGTCAGACCCTATGATGCAACATACAGCTATGGTTTGTCATGGCTCTTTGATTCAGGGTCAGGCTTTCCATGTGACTTTGGTCAAATCATGACCCTCTAGCCTCAGTTTCTCTATCTGCAAAAATAAACACCTCCTAGGGTTATAGAAAGGATTCGGTGTGGCAACAATGGGAAAATGCCTGTTAAATGCTAACGCTCTGTTCTCAGCTACAGTTCTGTGGACATTGCCTTACACTGTCCTTTACCTATGGCCTCCCCCTTGGAAAGGACTGGCCACTTCCCCCAGGCTGTGTGTGAAGGTACCCTTTCTCCCACACCCTCCCAGAAGACTCTTTCTGCCTCCTCACACCAGCCACCTTCTCTGCCAGCCTGGCTGCCTCGCCCCAGGGGGCCCTGCTGAGCAATTCCCGTGTCCGAGAGTGGAGAGTCTGGTCGTGTTGGGTTTGTCCGCAAACTCCTGGCAACCAGGCCGCTGATTTATCTCCTGATGCACTCTTTGCCATCTGTTTTTATATTGCTTTCAGCACAAGATAAGTGGCTCCCATACAGCGCTGAGCTTCAGAGATTGCAAAGTTCATGAGTTTGCAGAATTTATGATAAGGCAGAGAATTGTCTTAGTGCATCATTCATGTGCGCAAGGTCCAGAACGAAATGCTGCTGCTTCCAGATGTTTCCTTCCTTCTTCCTGTCCTCTCCTTGGGAGGTGGGTAGGGCTGGCCCGCATCCCTGCTTTCAATCCTGGAACTTGGGAGAGCTTCAGTTCCTTCCTCATTTCTGCAGTGACCCCATAATAAGCATCTCTCCAAAAGGAGGAAGAAGGAGAGGGGGAGGGGGGCTGATCATGGTACCAAGGCTGCATGGCAGGCTACCATGGTTCAGCGCTTGGGTTTTGTTTTAATTTTGCATATGATGATACGTTCACAAATTACAAATATGCAGTTATGAGAGCAAAAATGATTGTTTGAAGAGTGCACTTCTCTATTTCACTCCTCTCTACAGTTTGGACCTTGATGATAAATATTCATTTGACTCATTTTTTGTGCTTTGAATGGTGTTCAGGTTTTGAGTTGCCTCACTTGGAGTTGGAATCTCAGCCCCTGTCCTTATGGGTTGGTAGTACTGGGACAAATTACTTAACACATTTGAGTTTTAAATTCTCAGTTTGAAAAAGCAGAGTTAATAATAGTGTCTACTTCACAGGTTATTGAGGATTAAATGACACAGTGTGTGTAAAGGGCATAGCATAGTCCCTGGAAACAAAATAAGCAGTCATTCCATGTTTACTTCTGCTACTAACAATTGCTCATTCTGTGTCAGGTCCACGGGCACCTAAACCAGAGTGACATGACTTTACTTGCAAGGAGTTTTGTCATTGGTTATGGCACAAGACAGTAGCGATATGACTGAAAGGTGCTCTCTGGTTCTGGAGAAGAGGAGCACACGTTTGAGGTGGAAGGGTAGGGACAGCCCTGGAGGATATGGTTCTCAGCGATTGGTGGGAGCAGGGACCAGTCACATGAAGAAGTTGGACAGTATCCTAAGAAGGAGGGGTGACATGTAGAGTCTCAGAGGCAGCTGAGCCATGAGTGACTCTGGAACCCTGTGTGGTTGAGTGTGGTTGGAGACATGAGATTGTAGACAAAGTGTACAAGATGAAAAGGAGGCTTGTGTAGGGCTCACAGATCAGGTCTTTCATTCATGGTGAGCTGTTCACTTATTTACCTAAATTAAGCTATCGTGGATGCATTGCTCCCCATGTGCTAGGTATTAAAAGATATTTTATGCACATTATGCTGTTTATATGTCATAGTAATCCTGTGAAATAGACCTCAGTGTGTCTATTTTACAGATGAGAATATTGAGATTAAAGTACTTAAGAGTGCACAAGTGGCGACATTGGAATTTCTGACACTAATGCTTTTCGCCACTATTTTAGGCCAATCTCCAGCTGGCTCAGTCAGCCCCTTTAATACAGTACGCACCTGAGTGTCGTATTTTAGGATAAATGACATGGCTTATAAATGAGAGTGAGACTGGTGAGACCATGACCTGAAGTGACCACTGTAGAACAGGCACTCGGTTCTGGATGGCCAACTCCTCATGGTAATTCAGCAGGCCAGGTCAGTAAACAGGTGGCAGCAGAGAGAACGAGTCCCACTTGTAATGGTAGATGTTTCAACCAGTGGGCAGAGCTATTTGCAAGCATTTGAATAATTCTGAGCCCTGGCAAATAATATGGAGGCTTCTGGAGCTCCCATGTCCAAGATCCTGCAAGGGTGTGGATAAAAAGAATTATTCTGAAACACACACTTCCTTTGCAGACTTGGCTTCCAGGCTGCCTAACCCATTCCTGAATCGTTCCTGTGTTTCTCTTGACATCCCCAGACTTCTGCTTGTGCTCTTTCTAATGCCATTAGGTTCTCTCCAATCTTCTTAGTTCAGAGAAGTCTGTACTTCTTTATGTACTTTTCCTTGTAGCTACAGGTTTTCCTCTCTGGGAAATTCACCCTGGGCCCTTGGTTAACAACCCAATGTGTGTAGCTTGATCCCTGGAGTCTTTTCCTTGGTGCTTCTCCTTGGGTGACCCTCATACAATATGCATTTTTCTTACAGGCAGAGCCAGATAATGTCAAGTGACAAGCTGTAACAAAATGACCTGAACAAGTCCTGAGCTAAGAGAGGAAAGAGGAAAGAGATAGGTAATCTGACGAGCTATTGGCAGACAGGGCCACAGGTAGAGTCCACTTCCTAGAACTGGTCCCACATCTGGGTCTGACAGTGGCAAGCACATAGCAGGGTCCCAGCTGCACTACTCCACTGCCCAGGAACAAGGGGTCTTAGCAAGAAGATGAGGAATACAGGGGCTGAGACCAGACTTCAGGGAGAGGCCAAGTCCTAAACAACATGAAAATTCTGAACTTGGATTTGGGTTCTGAAACCACTTCATCTCCATGATGCACTTTTTGAGATCCTGCTGGTACCTGTATGGTGTAGAAATAGACACTCAACAGATCCTCGCGAGAGTGAACCAAGAGGGCTCTTCTAATGGTGGCTGATCTGGCAAAAGCCTTATGAGTGTGCCTGAGTGACAGAGGAAGGGTAGGGAGGGACAGCTAGAGACACACAGAGGTCGAGGGCAGAAGGAAGGGATGGATTCCACTGGGTCCCTGTGACAGACCCTGTGTGCCTTATTATTCCCAGTCCTCGGGTAATTTCCCTTCACAGATCAGGAACCGGGCTCAGCAATGTGAAGGGACTAGGCCAAGGTCACACAGATTGTGCAAAGCACAGTCGTAATGGAGTTCAGGTAGGCCCAGTTCAGAGATTCACTCTTTTAAACACTGGACCTGTGCTTTAAACTCTTCTGACCTGTGACCTGGTACTGGTTGCGGCACAGTGCCTGCTTCAGTAGTCACTTGTAATCCCAGAGGTACTGACATTCTAATGAGGAGTTCTTGAAAAGGGAAAATTCATTATAACTGACATGGCAGAATTTTGGCTTTTCAATTGGATTTTTGAACACAATTTCTTTCTTTTATTTCCCCCCTAGATCTGCCAGATCTATGCTGCCTATTATGGTACCTACTAGCTACATGTGGCTCTTGAATATTTGCAATTTGCTGAGTCTGAATAGAGATGTGCCTCTGGTGTGAAATACAAACCAGATTTTGAAGATTTAGTATAAAGAAGTAATGCAAAATATTTCATTCATAATTTTTAGCCATTACATGTCCAGCTAATATCTTGGGTTAAATAAAATATCTTCATTTTATCTGTTTGTTTTTCTTTTACTCCTGGGACTACTGGAGCAATTTAGATTCCAAATGTGGATCATCTCTGTGGGTTGAATTATTTTCTATTAGACATACCACTGTTGATAACAGCATTCTTACTTTCCCTATTTTTCATTCAAAACATATTTATCAATGATAATTTCTTTTTATTGAAGATTTACTATGTCTCATGAGTCTACATGGGTCATATATAATTGCTGTGTGAGTGTATGTAATAGGTAAATGTCATTATCCCCTTTTTACAGATGTAGAAAAAGATCTACATCTGTAGATTGAATCCAAAGCCCACCAACTTTAGAAAACACATTTTCAAGTATGAACTCTTGGACTAGTTAACTTAGGCATAGTGCTCTCTGCCTCAGTTTCCTGTTTCCTGTTTAGAAATAAGAGCAGAACTTACCTAGACTAATTAAGAAAATTTAGTAACTACCTACTTGTTAAGTACTTTTAACAGTGCCTGACACATAAAAACAATGACTCTTAGTGATTATTATTGTCAAGTGACAAGATCTGGGGTCTCAACCTGCCTCGCCTGAAATTCTTCCACAGGTCTGCCCACTGAATGTCCTTAGCAGGCTAGATGCCATACTTTGCTGTTGCAAAGTATATAACATAAATAGAAAACAGATCTTATCCTCTAGGGGCTGACAGTCCCTAGAGGACATAAGAAATGTATATTAAAAGCTACAGTAAAGAGTAAAAGGTAAGTGGTGACCCAAAAATGATGGCATGAGAGATACAGAGATGAAATGTTACCCAAACTCAGATTATGGGATGGCCACTGTAATTTAGAGCCAACAAGAGGAGGATTTTTGGAGAAAAAGCATTAGGGCAGGGATCTTTAAAATTTATGGGGCAACATTAGGCAAAGATGCAGAGTAGGAGCAAAAATACAAAGGTTAGGCTGTGAGGCTTGGGGAAGGGTTCTGCTGGAATGTGGGTTTGTAGCAAGCCGCATGAGACAGCAGGCTGCTCAGTCAGCCTGGGGCAGGTCCTGGAGGACCCGGAATCCCAGCCCGGGAGCTTGTCAGAGGTCAGTTCTCAGAGCTTCTCTCTGTGGCTGGGCAGATTGTACTTTACCCATGGCGCCCAGCCAGGATGCAGATGGGGGTCGAATTCATCTGCCCCGCTCTCCTTCAAGCTGCGAATCCTCCACCCGTAGGAGAGACACTTCCTTCTAATTTACACAGATATACTCTGAACACTGTCAACCTTGTCACCAGTTTATCCCTTTACCTGGCTCACTGACCACAGGCACATCGCAGTGTCACCTTCTTCATCCAAGAGGTGGAGGTTTTATTCCTTAAGCCTTGAAGCCACTAAAAGCCTTCCCTTAAAAAAAAAAAATAAGCCCCATCCTTGTACAGAGCCTTCTCAAGAATAGGCATTCTCCCTGCCCTCTAATAACGATGAGTGACAGCTCTGTCCCCAGCTGCTTGCCATCATTTCCATACAGGTTGGCATTGCTGATGTGCCCTGGATATCTCCGGGTCACCTCCCCGAGCCCCCTGCATGTGTTTATTCCCAGTGCTGGTGTCTGCCGTGACCCCAACACCAGCCCTGCCCCCACAGGGCCAACCAGAACATGGCGCCTGGGTTGTCATCTCCCACAGAGCTCAGCTCTCTCAAATTGAGTTACTCACCGCTCCTAACTTTGCCGTCATCATTTCCTTCTGCAGCCTATTAAAACTCTATCCCTGACTAATGTAGCTGAACACTGCTCCCACCCTGTTCTTCTGCCAGGAGCATCTGTACAAAAAAATCAGCTTTGTCAGGCAGACTACTCTTTCCCTCTCTCTCCCTCTCCTCTCTTCTCCCCTCCACAGTCTACTGGGTTGTCGTCCTCCCCACACTTTGCGGAAAGCTCCCCATGCCCTTGAGCTGTCCTTAGCCCAGGTTCCAGCACTCTGAGTGGCCACTTGTCTCTTACCCTGGCAGGTGGCAAGACTTCCCCTCACCCAGCTGCCACCTCCACCAGCCCGCATGGGCACACAATACGGTTTCCATAGAAGCCCTTGTAGGTCCCATCCGACATGACACACCCGATTTCCAATTCTGCCTCTGCATTTATGTGTGAGAAAAGAACAAATCAGTTTGTTGATTTGTTAAACGCATGTGGTTTGGCACTGGTTCTGGCTTACTGTACTGGGGTGTGTGCTTCACTAGGTTTTCTATTTGCAGCCTTACCTTCATCCCTCTAATGTGTGTCACACACACACACACACACACACACACACATATTGATGTTAGAAGACTACCTACAGTCACAGAGTCACACAATTTCAAAGCAGGCAGGTAGTAAACTTGTTTGTTTATACTACCTCTACTATCTATTGCCTATTTTCTTTGATTTTCATAGAATTCTGTGCTAGTAAATTCTGGGGGTTTTGGCTACAAACTCTGGAGAAAGATAAGAGGCATGTGAAACATGACCCAAGTTGAGTCGAGTGGAAGCGTTTTGCAAATGTTGTAGAAAGCATGAAAATATTGCTTCGTTTGAAGAGTATTTTTCTTTTTCTCTTTTAAAGATAAGTCTCCTCTAAAGATAGAGGCTGACTAATGTCCACAGCAGGAAATACGAACAAGCAAATTTGTCAATTAGAATCCTGTTTGTGCTTCTTCTGCCCGGGTCAATCATTTCACTAATTAGTTAATTCATTCATTCATTGATTTATTCACGTACTAGTTCATTCGACATCAATTTATCTTTTAAAAAAACAACATTTTTTGTTATTATAATAGCCATGCATATTCATTGCAGGAGTTTGGAAAAGCCATTAAGGTACAAAGAAGGAAATGAAAATCACCTTCTTTTCCCTCTAATATCTTGGTGCATTTGCTTCCATTGAGATCCCACAGGCAGCCTTGCTTCTTGCCCCCGAGCAAGGGTTCCCAGCCGGTCACCTACCGTCAAACCAAACCAGCCTTCACGAAGTAATGAGAAAAATGACGATTTTGCTGAAAAGTTCAGAGTTAGGCAAAAGAGAAGGCTACAGTACACACTGTAAAACAAGGCTTGATTTAAAAAAAATCCCTACTAGACATCTGGGATTTTGCTGCTCCTCTAATTTCCATCAACTGCCAACTGCCTCAACTCCTTGCCTATTGTTAGTCCTGCCACACACATCTCATCTCATCCCTGGTCCCAGCCTCTCTTTCATCGCCTCCTCATATGCATCTCTCCACTCTTTAAACAAGGGACTTGTTTTAGCATCCTCCATAAGCCATTAGGGACTTGCAAGAAATACATAATTTCTCCTCATAATGCATTTTTCGCTCTCATTAACAACTTTATGTGCACAGGTAGGTGCCTATATATTGTATGTGCATTTTACTAGCATGACATTTTATTATAACTACATCTTTTTCTACTTAATTTTTCCTCCCATATGACATTTTATTTTTGTTATAATTGTTATTTGGGAATATGGTTTTCTATCGTTACCTTTATTTTGCTGTGTGATATACTATAACATACTTGACTAGCACTCTTTTTGTATATTTTGAGTGTTAAGTACTGGTGCTATATATAGGATTGTGATAAACATCCCACACATTGTTTAATTATTTTTATAGGATAAGTTTTTAAACTTGGAATTTAGGGTCAAACTGCATGAGAATTTCAAAAAGTGATATAAATAGTTCTTTCAGAAAGATGTTAGTATAAAATATTTGTTAAACACTTACTGGATAGCAGGCACTACGCTAGCTGCTTGGGATTCAAAAATATATAAGATGGAAGCAATTCATGTGGGGCCCAGGAAGAGAGAAGTCAGTGCCTCCCAAGAATCGGGACTGGGAGGAGCCCACCAAGAAGCCAAAGAGCTAGCCTTTGTGGTAGGCTGCCCAGGCCCTGGGGGACCCAGAAAGAAAGAAGTCAGATAGCAACCTCCCATGAGCCCAGCGGTGTGGGCTGAGAATCAAGTACTCCTCTTCCCCACTTGTAAGCAACAGACTGGTTCAGAGGACAGGCTGAGTTGATAGCAACTGAGGCACAAAAAGCAACTCAGTTCTTGTAATGTTTGATTGACTTTGCAGGCCTGGGGCTAGAGGTCTGAGCATCTGCTGGGAGGATGACAGTATGCAGTCTAGCAGATATGGAGGATTTCCTTCTGTCTTGTTTTTGAGGTCCAATATTGTACTCACTGTATTTTTTTTGTTCTGATTAATTGTTTTGCTTTATTCAATGTTCTGTTTTGATGAGTTTTATTCTGTTTTTTTTTGGCTTGATTTTGCTATACCTGATGGAATGGACAACTATTGTGAAGATAACAAGATACACTATGGTAGCTATTATTGTTTTCCTAGTATCCTGCTTTGATCTTCTATACCAATTTTACTGCTTTATTTTGATTGGCTTTATTCTGTTTTATTTTGTTGGGTTTTATTATTTTTAAAATAAAAAAAATAAGAAAAGATATATTCTGTATTATTGGAGGGCTTATAGTTGACTATTTGCTTTAACTAGATGGTAGACACCTGTCCTTTCTCTAAAATGCCTATTTGAATTAGTGCTGAATGAGTTAGTTAACAAGATTCTGGCTTTAAATTTTAGATTTAATTTTTAACTACACTTTGTCACACACACATAAAACCTTTATAATTTTTGGTGCCAATCCACACTATTCTGTACAATGTATTTGCCATCTTACAAAACAAGTAGGCATATAAAATGCTTCTGTTTTTATCTTTGAGTTATATATTTTGGAGAAAAGGATAGCTACTTCTTATTTATGGATGGAACTTTGTATTAATTTGGGGTTAAAGAGGAAATGACTGCTTTGGTCATATGTATGTTGTGTACTGAAATCTTGTAGAAAATTCTAAATCATAGCTTTGCAGGGCTAGTCTCCAGAGAGGTTGTGAGGGTTTTATGCTTGATGGTATGTTTTCTGCTGCTTCTCTGCATCACTAACAGCAGCTGCTATGTTGCCCCTAGGGCACATTTCATATTTAGATTATATAGAAATATTTCTTAACATTCTTATTTGGATCACTTATGAGCATTTCTTAGCATTCTTACAATAATGAAATAGTATAAGCAATCCACTTGATTTATATATGCTGTTGAGTACTGTGTTTTTATTGTCAAGTATTTTCAGAATTTTTTACATTCCTGATGCAGTGATGCTCATCTTGGCCATGTGAATGGCTTTGGCCAGTGAACTGTTAATGACATTAGTTACTTCCAAGTGTAAGCTTTAAGAGTCATCCCTTTCTCATGAAATATCTTTATCCCCCTTTGCCTTCAGACCAATGCTTCTCTGATAGCAGCTGCTTCTTCAGTGTGGATCAAGGAATGATGAATACAACTTTCTCGCAATGTGAGGAATAAATTTCTGGTGTAAAAGCCGTTAAGATTTTGGGATCATCTGTTACTCCAGCATCATGTTCCCTGAGATGACTGACTGTCTCATATACTAAGGAGAGATGTAGCAATATGATGTGATCCTTGTTCTGTCCTTCATTTAATTCATTAATTTACATTAATTACATTAATGTGCACTGTGGCTGTCCATTCATAATGTCCACACATTGGACTGGAGTATAGATACTCCTTTCAGATGGTAAGGCAGAACAAATGCATTTTACATACATTATTTTTTACAAATACCAAGACTATTTTATATTGAGACCCCAAATTTCCAGCTCTTACCTCTAGTATCAAGTGATTACCTCAGTTGACTTCAAACTAAAATGTAAGGATAATTTTTTTTTTCAATTCAATCAGCCAAAAATAATTTCAAAATCTGCCCAGTTCTCATCTTGTTCCTTGCCCATTCTGTCAGCTCCCTGTGACATCTTCCACGGTTCCCTCCTTCACCTCTGCAGGACTGGCTTTATTGGCCTCTGTATTTCTACACCATTTTGACCTTGCCTCTCATCAAAGGAATAGCTCCATTATAATTATGTTTATTTGCTATGGAGTGGGACATTCTTTGAGAACAGGGATTGTGACTTATCCAAAACTTCATATATCTTATAGGCTTATTTACTTATAGGCTTATAGGTAACGCACAAGCAAGTAAACAAAAACAAAATAAAGCAAAAAATCAGGAAGAATTAAATGTTAAAAAAGAAATTTCCAGATTGAAATGATAAAAGATAATAGTGGATTTGTAGGTATACACTTAAAAGTGTCAGAGAAGTCTTGTTTGAAAAGATAAAATTTAAGTTTAGAATTAGCATTGAAGAGGAAGCCAATCTCAGAAAAATAACATCTCAGCAAGAAAAAAAGGAAGCTATTTGAGGTGCTGAAGGAAAGTCAGCTATTACAGATACACCTAATGCAGAATAGAATGAATGAAGGGACTTTGGAAAGTCAACAAGCACTCACCGGACATGCAAAGGAATGTGATGGTCACTAATGGGTGTTACCTAGGAGAATAATAGGACCCTGTTTATGTTTTTAAGAATTTTTTTTGTGCAGGAATGGGTACACTTGAAGGGGAGCGGGTGACCATAATTATTCACAGCAAACCTAGATTGTTGGGGCAGCAGTGAAAGGAGGAGAAAGGCAGGTTTTGGAACTATTTCAGATTAAGAATTGCTACCAGGCAGAACTGAATGTGTGGATGAGGCCAAAATCATGGTTCCCATGTTTTTGTCTTAAGTAAATATATGGTCAGAGGCGTTATTTTCCAACATGGGTTTGACTGGGAAAGAAACAGTCTTATGGTGGGAGAAGACAGGAATTCTCTGTTGGATATTTTAAGGTTGAAGTACCTAAGAGATAAGTAAGAGGAAGAGCTGTTGAGTAGACAGCAAGACACACAAGTCTAGCTAAGGGGAGAGCTTAGGGCTGAGAGAAATATTTTTGAGTCGTCAGCATGTGTGTGTTATTTAAAACCATGGAAATGGGTGAGATCCCCTTGGAGAATGACCCAATAGCTATTTACTGGTTAAATGAGTGGATGCAAAGGGAGGTTTGGGGCCTGGTGATTTCTTAGTAGAATGTGATTGTGCCACAGAAGTGGGCTTGGTAGTGGAAAGTGAAGGGAAGATGAGTGTAGCTTTGGCCAGGATTTGGCAGTCTCTGGTCCTTATTCAGTCTGAGAGTTTCAGAAGCGTTTCATAGATGGGAGTGTAAGCTGTGGGAGAATGATAACTATAGAGGGATGGAGAGAGCTCATCGGCCTCTTGAAAGGTGGACTTGTCAGAATGGGTAGCTGGCTGGGAAAGCTGTAGAGTGCAGGCTGAGCGGAGTGTGCAGTGGTCAAGGTGGGTGGGGGAGGAACATCTGAGAGGGGACTGAGAAGGGATGGCTGAGCTGGTTGGAGAAGCAGGGATGATAGCACTGTCAACAGAGTGAATTTCTACGCAAATAGCGATAAGGTCACTGACTTTGGCAAACTGACGCTGACTTTTCAGAAGGCAGACTGAATTTATTGGTGGGGACAGCTTACGAAAAGCAAATCAGGTGGTGAGCAGGACAGGAAGACACCTTCCTCTTCCAAGAAGCTCCCTGGAGGTAAGAAAGAGGTAATTTGCAAGGAAGGTGGTCTGAGAAAAGAAATTTTTCAATATGAAGAAGAAAAAAGCGTGCTGGCATCCATTGATTGAAGATGTGTACAGTAGAGAGAACATAATTGTTGCATTAACAGCTGGCAGCAGATTCTTCCTAGGGAGACTTTGTTTAGGAAAATTCTTTGACAGTGTGTTTTTAATGTGAAAGATGAGGCCTTCAGCCTGGAATAGGAAGAACACAGGAAAACAAGGGAATAATCACCTGCTTTGCAGATGGAGTGAACGGGAATTTGGGATTGAGTGTACAGAAGGACAGAGAGGTGTGAGGGAGGGGACCTGTCCTTTAAATTAAGGACGTTTAAAAATGGGAGAGTGATATGAAAATCAAGGGAGGTTGTTGTCATACTATGATGCAAACTGTGTTTGCTCCTCTACATTTCAGTAAAGTCTAGTTGCACCCACAGACTCATAGCAAGAATACCTCAGGGGAAATGATGGAATCAAGGTGGAACCCTGTGTTCATTTGTATGGAAATAATTATTTTTAGATAATAAAATGAGCCCCAAACTGAAGAAATTCAGAAGCAATGAGGAGTCACATTAATACCTTCACAGAGTTTTTTTTGAGAGACTGGGATCCTTCCTACAAACTGGATTAGGGGGTCTGGCCAATAAGAATCTCAGAGGCTATCACAATGTGATAGCTACTGTTAATGTCTGGTTGTTTTAATGTAAAGTACTGTGTTGCCTATGTTGTCCTGTTCTGATCTGCTCTGTTCTTCCCTCTTTTGTTTTATTCTCTTTAAAATTAAAAAAAAAAAGAATCTCAGAGGCTGGTCTGATCTAGTTGATGTTAGAGTTAATGCATACTCTGGGCAACACATGGCATGATAAAGCCTTTAATAGTTGTCATGTTATTCATCATTCAGAATGACAGTGAAAGGTAAGTATTGGAGTACGTACCCCTACTTTCAGATGAACAAAGTATGACTCAGGGAGATATGGTAACTGCCAAGATCACATAGCTAGTATTAGTGAAGGAATGATTCAAACTCAGAGCCTGTCTGATTCTGATGCTCTTTTTATTTCACCAAGCAGATCCTACTTGTAGACAGGGGTAGTGGTAGAAAGACTGGAAACATTAATAGACAGAACAGAAGGTAGTAGGAAGGCTAGGAGAAACTGTTGGGCAGAGAGGAACAGGGAGAAGCAGAGAGAAAGAATATGGGAGTGGGAGGAGGTATTTGATGAAGTGAAGTCATTTCCCTATCCCTTTTCTACCTCTACCCCCTACCTTCCTTCCTTCTGCTGGGGAGGTTCTGAGACCAGCCCCATGCTGCTGAA
>PVJX010006616.1:0-17983 GCA_004027295.1 Dolichotis patagonum | reverse complement strand
AGCTCGTGGTGCTTGCGTGCAGACCCTTATGCTTTTACATGCTTCAAATGGGCTTAGAATGTACACTTAGCACCTCACAGCAGGAGCCCAGCTCCCTTAGCACTTTGCTTTTGCCAGGGATCACTCTAGGTTATATGCTTTGGTTTATTTACGCTAAATGATGATTCCCCCATGCCCAGACATGAAAACAGCATCTCAGTTCATAAATCTGCCCCCTCATGGTCTTCCCTACAGTTTTTAGGCTTCTCTTTGTGATGTCTGTATTGTTTGTGTGTGCTATGGAAATAGCAACTTGAGGTGTGGATAGCATGCCAGGCTGTAAGTTAGAAAAGCTGTCCCATTGTCCAGGTTTGCCACTACACGGCTGGCCAAAGTATGCTTCTTCTGGCTCTTAGAAGAGGTTGGGGTTAGATCAGGCCAGCCAAAGGTGCCCTTTGGCAGGTATCACCCATTGATTGATCTCCCACCTGGATTAAGGTCATGCAATATTATTGTTCTTTTCTACTCAGGGAATGTACAACCCCCCCTGGTGGTTGGGGGTTATTATTTACTTCATGAAAGAGTTGCTTCACATCTATTCTGGACACATAGAACCTATCTGGATTCTGATTTCATACAGGATTTTTATCAGCTTCTTTAATAGCCTCTGTGGGTATTTTATAGCCCTTTCTGTTGGAAAATTCTTTAGTTTTAGTCTTAAACTCTTCTATTAAGATGTTAGACTGTCTCCATTTTCTTCTTTAGTAGGATAGAAAAATTCTAGATTTTCCAGTTTATGATAGGAAATGACCTTGAAGACCACAGACTGATTGCCACTAACAATAGCAGATATTTACTGGGGGTTGACCAGGTGCCAGTCACCATTCTGGGTCCAGCACATGCAGTGGCTTCTTTAACACACACACAGATGCAATGATGACCGAGTCACCTGTGACCTTGTTCTCGATGTATCTGACTCTCTTTCTCCCCACTGGCAAGCTTCCCAGGCTCTATGCCTGAATTGTTGACAAGTCCGAGGGCGCAATCTCGTAACTAAGTGGTACTCTCAGCTCTGAACACAGCCAACTGATTATTTTGTGACCAGGCAGCTCCCTTACTCTTTCCTTCTCTATCCCATTCCTTTCTAAACCTTTCTTTCAGTCTTCACTATCTAAAGCAATGCTTGCATTCACCGCTTCCTTTAAAATCTGGAGAAATGAAGAGGCAGAGCATCATCTCTCCCTATGTCCTCTCCATCCGGATTTATGATTCTTTTCCCAGTCCATTCCTGCACTCAGAAGAAGAGAGTCTCCTGTTCAGGCTTACTTTACAGCACCATCTTGACTTCACCAACATGGGTACTTGTTCCTTTGTTACTCTTCTCCTTCATCACCAATTTCCTTCTACTTATTCTTTCTCTTAATCCTTCCAAGAAGTTCATACTTCTCCAATCTTGAACAATCCTCCCATGTGCCTTGTGTTTTTCCTTTCCAATGAACCAAGTCACTTGGAAGTGTCTTCTACCAACCTGTTTCCCCAACTCTCACCCACTCCCTTCATTAGGCCCTGGTTACCACTTCTCCATTCTACTCCATAATCTCAGTGAACTGTTCTGCCAATGGCCACTGAGGGACTGCATATCATTAATCCTGTAGGCTATTGGTCAGTCCTTGTTTCTCTGGGCTTTTCTGTATCATTAGTGTATTAACTACTCTGTCCTTCTTCAAACCTTGCTCTTTCTTTATCCATTATGACTCCATTCCCTCATCTTCCTCCTGCCTCTTAGATGTTTTTTCTTAGACAAACTTCCAGCATTTTATCTGCTCACCTTTTAAAGACAGGAGTCATTTAGGGATTCTCCTCTTCTAGCACATTCCATCCTTTTCTAATATCATCATGGCTCATGGAGTTACCACAGCTTCCTGTGACTATTATTTTCAGCTTCAACCTCTTAACTACAGGTTCAACCTCCAAAATGGCTTCTGTTCATCTCCACTTGAATGTTTCAATGTTCTTTGGAGTCAACAGGCCCAAAGCATAAGGGACATAAGCATAAGGGGCACATTTCTCACCAGGTCTCCCTGCACCTTCTGACTCCCAGGCTCATCCTGCCTGCAGTAGTTTCTACATGGCTGATGGAATACCAGACACTCTGTCCATAAATCTTGGCATCATCCTAGATTTTTTTCTCACCCACCGTTCTCTCTCAAACAATGACAGATACTATCCATGTTTTTAATCTCAAATATTTCTTCAATTTAGCCCTTTTTCTCATCTCCCATCACCAATGTAGGCATTCACATCCTCCCGTCAGGATCTGGCAACCCTCCTAATTAGTCAGCATCATCAATTGCCAAGCCTTCGCACTCTGCAACCAGACTTGCTTTTATTTATTTATTTTCTAGTATATTAATTTTTATTGATGTATAGCAAATTACCACACATCACATATTATTTAAAATGATATATATGTATCATTTTCAAATGCACATGAGTCAAGAGTCTGGGCACAGCTTGACTGTATCTTCTTTTTTTAAAACTTTTTTTATTTAAAGAAAAAAAAGCAAAACAGAAAAAAGGATAGAAATAATACAGAATTTCAAAAGAAATTAATGCTAAGAAATCACTAGCTGATAAATTACATATTGTCATCTTAGAAATAGTTTTTCAAGTCCCAAAATTAAAGCATAGAAAGCGGACAGTCAAACAATGAGACTGCAAACAATGATCCAACAAAAACTTAGCAATGTGGTCATCTGTCTTACATACTTAAACACACATGCAGTTATATCCTTTAGAGTACTTTCCTTCCCTTTCTTTTTTTGCAATAGCTATTACACATTTTAGAACTTATTACTCCTATAGTTTTTATTACTTTTTATACAAGAGAGTATGATATTTATAAATATGATTCTTATTTATTTCACTTATGAGAATAGTCTCCATTTGCCTCCGTTTACCTATAAAGGCCTCAAGATCATCCTTTTTAATAGCTGAGTAATATTCCATTGTATAAAAATACTGCATCCTTTTCATCCACTCCAGACTTGCTTTTAAATGTAAACCTGGCCATGTCCCTTTCCTGCTTAAAATTCTTCAGTGCAAACAATTGTTTATAGGATGTAGGACAAAACTTGCCTTAATGTGGCTGGCAGAAGAGCACGGAGATTGACTGTGAAAGTGGAGCCTGGCTCTCTTTCCAGGTTTAAATTCCACCCTCATCACCTGTAACCTGAGGAAAATTCCTTAATCTCAGCGTAACCTGGTTATATTTTGTGTATGACTAAAGACAGGAGCTAGATTTGTCCTTAGAATTAAATGCAATGATCTGTACAAAGCTCTTTATTGTACCAGATGTATATGGTAGCAGTGTCACTACCATTGCTTTTTGTTTATGTGTGTGTCATTACCATTTCTTCTCTTGCTACTTTTATTTATGCATTTATTTATATAGTTATTCTCTGTAATATCATGCACCACTACTACCTGTTAACCAAAGCTTTATCCCTATCTCTCTTCTACTCTCCCCAATCAACAACCCCAGTCTTAAACCTCACCAAACTCCTCCTAAAACAGGCTAAAAAGCTTCTACTCTGTACTCTCCTGTCTTCCTGTGCTTAGCATTATCAATTTGTCAGCTTATTTTTATTACCTACTGAATGTGAGTAACCAGAAGAAATAAAATAGAACTGTTCCTGGTATAAGTATACTTCCAACAAGTGCTGATCAATAAATGAATAAAGGATCATTCCCAATGTGTCTGTACCTCCTCAATATTCAGAACTCGTTCTTTTCTCTGCATTTACTCTCTCTTGATGTAAAACTACATATATTCTTCACTGCCTCCCAGGGTTCAATTCCAGTAAACAATTTCCAATGGCATTTCTTTTGTCATAGTTGTAGGCTGAAGAAAGGGAATGGTACTCTTCTTTCTCTAAGACCCTGAGGCAAACCATGAAAGGATCATCTCCTTAGTTCTGAATACATATTGGATACGAATGAGTTAATTACTATTCCAAAGAAAAAGAGACTCAAGAGTAGAGGTAAAAAATATAAATGGCCCTGTGAAAGGTTTTCTAATTTGCTATTAATCATTCAAAAATACTAACCTATGCCTGCCACTTGGGCCAATCTGCTTTTTCTCTTCATTAAATGTACAAGGCCAGCATCCAAATGAGAACTGGCCTTTGGTTTTACAAGAAAAGGGTGGATTCAGAGACTGAGAAGAGCTAATCGTTTTCAATTAGTTAGTTTCAGACTTCACTGAGTTTTGTTTGGTCTAGATTATCTGAATCTTTATTAAGTGAACTGCAATTGGCAGCAACAGTTACAGGTGCAGTGGCACCGTGTAAGAATGCAGAGGTGCCATGTTCAGGGATGTCTGTGCATGTGTGGGGTCCATCGGATCTCTGGGTAAATGAATGAGGCATGGGCATGTGATGTGTGCATGCAGGGGACTGAGAGATAAAGGTTTCTGAAGTACAGTCTTCTAGAAGATCAAGGGCAGCTTCTCAGCCACTCTTTTCTCCTTGTGAGCCTTACATGCCAGGAGGTAATTTTATTTAATCTTGGCAATCTTCCGGGATAGACTTAAGTAAACAAGGATCAAGCCACTCACAACCTTAATTAGGCTACACATAAATAATGGATTGCCGGATTAGCTGAGAACATACAAGAGGGATGTGAGAGCAATAAAACTGACTTTCCATAAGTGGTTCCTTCCTTTAAGGGGCTCCAGCTTCCCCAAGCAGATGTCTGTGTCTGGTGCTTTGGAGATGTTCTGGCAACCCATTTCTCACTCATTTATTCATTCATTTGTTTATCCACCCATCCCACAAATTGTTATTAAACTCTTCTGAAAACAAATAGGATGCTAGATGTTGTGGGAGAAGGTGATGTTAACAGGAACCGTCCTGGTTGCTCACAGTTGCAAGATGGGCTTTTATAACTATGAGTGAGAAATGACAATGTTTCTCAAAAGAGCATTGTGGAAGATTGTCTTTTCCAAGAATGGTCATGGCAAAATCTCTCACTCTTATAAGGTCACCTTGGCACCATGCAGTGGTGATGTTTGTTGAAGCTGGGCTGACCTTTGTGGCTAGTTTGACCAACAGAGCACCACGGAGGTTGTCTTAGTTACTTTCTCATTGCTGGGATGAAATACCAGACACGCAAAGTTAAAGAAGTAGAAGTTTATTTTAGCTCACACTCCGTAGAAGTTTCAGTCTGTATTTGGCTGGCTCTAAGGCAGTGTGGAAAGGCAGAGGGGCATCCCAGAGAAGAAACAGCCCATGGTAAGGCAGGCAGAAAGCAGCAGCAGGCAGCGAGCCTCCCTTTCCCTTTTTCCGCATCTAGGCTACAGCCTTTTGGGTGGGGCCACCCAAATCCAGCATGGATCTTCCCAGTATCCACATCCAGAACTATGTTACATCAATCAGTGGACTAACTTAGTACCATATACCCTTCATCCCAGCATCACCCACCCAGCTCTGAAAGTCCCACCTATGAGCACATAAGGTATAGAGTGGGGGCATTTAGTTACAAGCCATAACAGAAGTGCTGCTGTATGCCTTCTGAGGCTGGATATAAATACCATGCACATTACTCAAATGCTTGCTCTCAAAGCGCAAACCAGCCCAGGCCATGTGACTCTGCTATATAACTCAGCCGAGGTCTGTGTAGACAGCCAGCACCAATCACCAGACTTAGGATGCAGAAGCCTCTGGGTGATTCCTGCCCTAGCTGTTGAATCACTGTAGCCTCCATAGCGTTCCAGCAGAGGTCCAAATATCATGGAGTACATACAAGTCACTACTGCTCTGTTTTTCAAGATTCATAGCTCACAGACACACTGGGCTTAATAACATGATTATTAGAAGTTGCTACCATCAGAGATCATTTGTCAACATAGCATCAATGACTACGATGAGCAGTGTGGGAAAACACTTAGAGTCCTTTGGATTTTGAGGGTTTGGATAACACTTGTGGGTTATGTGCTACTCTTTCAGGGCTCCCATAGCCATTGTTCACATAATATTTAATGTATGGGAGCAGGACGTCCTGTGCACATGGATATCTTGGCCAGCAGCCATGGAGATGTGAATTAGATAATTGTACCTCATTTGTTCTTTAAACTAACTGACACCCCCCCACACCTGACTTAACACACAGGGCGTCTTAAACAGCTTGGCCTTAATTATTATTTGTTGGCACAAGTCACTCTAAACTTTTCCTAGCATTTAAATGCCTCCAAACATTGGTCCTGAAGCAGTAGGCCCACCTTCATTCTAACCCTCACCTCAGTGGCTTGCAGAGTCTCAAGTGAGGAAGATTATCACTGGTCCCCTCACTTATTTTCCCAGTCAGGACCAGCTTCAAGTATAAGTGAACTCATTCCTGTACAGAATCATAGAACTGTGCACATAAAGACACATCCTTTGTTGAGTAAGAAGGCAAACTCTGTCCTTCTGAAGTCGCACAGGTGTGGCACATGTGTGATTAAGCAGGTATGATCCAGGCAGGCAGGTCTCTCCCAGCCACAGAACAGCTCTGTCCTAATGTCTGAAATTCTACCATTAGAGATGGACTCATTCCGTCCCCACTGAAGCTTTTAATCCCTCAGGGTTCTTTGTTAACATGCAGATACTCTTGGGAAGGGGGAGAGTTTGAGATTAAAAAAAAAAACCTCTCACCTCAGTGAAAGATTTAATGTTAGCCAGGCTGAGATCAGTAGCCCTTAAAGAAATGGAACAAAAGGTAAGTGCAATCCTGATGGAAAGAAAGAAAAAAATTTGCTAGGTTCACCAAATTGTATCTGTGCATCAAAAAGCCCTCTGCTTGCATTGTGCGCAATTTGTGGCCGGCTGCTATGCAACATAATGGGGGTTAATTCCAGGGCTCAAAGCACAGCTCGGCAATTGGATACTTCCAGTAGGAGGGAAATGGGGCGATGGTGGGTTTGATTCCCTTGTATAATCTCTTTTTTTTCCTAGATGATGGAGACTTCTCTTGCACAGGATTCCAGACAGCCCACCTGTACGCAAAAAGCCGTACCTTTTGTCTTTGAAGAAAATAAGACCTTTTTTTAAAAAAAAAATTTCAAGTATTGGCAAATATTATATGCAATGTCTGTTGGAGAGCAGAGAATAAGAATGGGAAAGGGAATGGAAGGTTGCATGAGGTGGTTTTCTACCATGTTAGTTTAAAAAACTGCTTTACTATGTGTGTGTTTAATTAAGAGAAGTCCCACACAATGGGCATCCTTGGAACGAATGGTGTCATGGAGATCCACTTTTTTATTCGCATTTCAGAGAGATGAGGCCAGGGTTTCAGATCACACAGCCAGTGACACCAGCTCCCACTCCCACCTCCCAGCTCCTCTCCTAGGTTCTGCTGAAGAGGACCCTTTTTGGGGGGCTGAGACACGGGCAGATTCTCTTTTCCTCTTTCGCTTGAATGCTGCAGGAATAGTGACCCTTCAACCAGGAACAACATGTGCTGAGCCATGACATGCCATGCGCAAGTGCCCAGAGGCTCCGAGGAGAAGCTGAAGCTCAGAAGCCACTGTTCCATGCTGTTCTCACATCACAGACACAGGCGTAGGGGCCCGCCTGCCACAGAGCTCTGGTTTTGGGATATTGACAAAACCATCTCTATGGCACTTTCTAGGGCTCGCACAGAATGACCTGTGGATGCAATGGAGCTTGGAAGACGGCTCCTAGCTGATGGCACTGCAGCCTCTCAGTCCAGGGTGTCTGGGGAGTCTTGTCCCGGACCCATTGTGGCAGATCAAGTTGATTGCTCTATCCATAAAGGGCTGGATACAAAGAACCTCCCTCCACCCACACCATCATGGTTTATGTCGGTGGCCCCCAGGCTTCATGCATTTACATTGTGCATTTGTGATTGGCTCATTGTCTAGTACTTAGATTGATGGTGTCAGTACTACACCCGCCTAGGGGTGGAGCCAGCATACAATGTAATGGAAGGAAGAAGGCGTGTGTGTGTGTGTGTGTGTGTGTGTCTTTTGCCAGTTTCTGCCTTGCTGTTTGCAGCCGCCATGAACTGTGACCCCGCCATGCCACCCTGTCTTGGAGCCAACTGAGTATGGACTGAAACCTCCAAGAACTGTAAGAAATAAACCTTTCCTTTCCCAACTTTGGGCATCGGGTATTTTGTCTCAGTGACAAGTAAGATGTAACTAAGACACCATGCCATCTCTCTGTGCTCAGGGGTTGGGCTCAGTCACACATAATTCTGCGGTGGCAGTTCACCCTGGTTCAGCAGCCCGTGTGGTCATGATCGATCAGTGAATGTCCCTCTTCTGAGGGAAGCTGTGAGAAGTTGAGCTATTCACACAAGGTCACTTTATTAGCAGGGAAATCACTCTTATGATAAATGACTGCTCTGGTGCTCCTGTCACTTCTCTCTCTCTCCTGCCCCTCTCTCTCTTTCTCTTTCTTTCTTTCTCTCCTCTTCCTCCTCCTCCTCCATGCCTTCTTGCCTCCCTCCTTCCCTCCTTCTCTCCCCCTGCTCCAACAACTTTTCAGAGTCACATCTGCTACATCCTCAGTAGCCAGGATACTGCATCTTGATGGACATTCAGTCCTTCTCACTGGGTCTGCCTCAGTGGACACAGGTGTCCCTGGACAAGGAAGAGTCACTCCTTGCAAGCTCAGTGGAGGCACTTGAGGGACTGGGTCCTTCCAATGGGACAGTAGATAGGATTTCAGATCAATGGTGGTCATCTCATGGATTTGTATAGCACTTTGCAGTTCATAAAGTGTTTTTTCCCCATTCATTAAAATAAACCATTTTGTTGGCACTTTCTGAGCAAGGGTTTGAGAGAGAGTTTTTTTGTTTATTTGTTTGTTTTGCTTTGTTTTTGCATTTTGCCTTTTTTTAAGTGACAATAATGAACTGAGATGCACAGTTGAAATTAATAAATGCTGATTGTTTCATTTTAAAGCCTCAGAATGTGGAGTTTGGAGCCACAAATGTCCACATCTAAGTCTTATCTGCCCATTTACTGACCAAGTGGTCTGGGAAAGTTATATTTTTGTTATAGTTTCTTTAAAAAAACTAACAGTCTTTATTTTTTTGAGTAATGTTATATTTTGTATTAGCTTTTGTTGCTGTTATCAAATACCCGAGAAAATCAATTTAGAAGAAAAATTTAGGCTCAAAAATTTATTTCAGCTCAAAAATCTTATTTCAGAGGCTTCATCATGGCCAGTTTGTTTGATTGCTGTAGGTCTGATGTGAGGCAGAATGTCATCATGGAAGGTGTGACAAAGTAAATCTGCTCACTTCATGGCAGACAGGAAGCAGAAGGAGAAGAAAGCAGACCAGAGGAAGGGGCAGGAGGAAGATATAGTTCCCAAATTCATGGCCCTGTGACCTACTCCTTTCAACCACTCCTGTCCCCATCACCTCCTATAATCCCACCAAATTATGATTCTCTCCATGGATAAATACATTGACAAAGTTAGAGTTGTTATGATGCAATCACTTCCTAAAAGCCCATCGGCAGGCAACTGGACATTCAATGCATAAATTTATTAGAGGACATTTTAGATAGCAATCAAAACACATTTACTGACAACTGATCCTAAAGTACAGCATTCCAGTATATGCCTTCTCTTATCACTGTTTAATTGAAGGTCTTCCTTTAGAATGTTGTACTTCTTATAACTGATGAACCAATACTGATACATAATTTTACTAACGAAAGTTCAGTTTTTATTAAGATTCACAATTTTCCTTGTGTATGCTGTGAGTTTTGAAAAATATGTAATGCCATGTATCTGTGACCAGTGTTACCGAATAGTCTCACTATTCTGCCACTGCCACAGAAGCCCTCTGTTCCCACGTTTCCATCCCTTTTCCTTCCTGCAAGCCCGTGGCAACCACTGATCTTTTTCTATCTCTATAGCTTTGTTTTCTCCAGAATTTCCTGTAGCTGGAATCACATAGTATGTGACCTTTTCAGGTTGGCTTCTTTCACTAAACAATATGTACTTAAGACTTCTAGCTTGATACCGTGTTTCTTTTCTTTCCTCCCTTCATTTTCTCTCTCTCTCTCTCTCTCTCTCTCTCTCTCTCTCTCTCTCTCTCTCTCCCTCTCTCTCTCATAATAATTCTTCTGCCTTGCTTCCTTATTGGCACTATCATAAGGATCAAATAAGAAAGTTAGGGAAATGCTTTGTATTAGAAAGCAAGTAAAACTATTGTTTTGTAAATACCCATTTCAGGGCCAGAGAGTTAGCTCAGCAGCATAAGTGCCTGTCTGGCAAATGTGTGGTCACGAGGTTGTGAGTTCTACCTCAGTACCAAAATAATAATGGTAATAACAATAATAATAATGCCCATTTTGTACACCTAATAGTCTTAGACAATTGTTCAACTTCTTAAGGTTCAGTTTCCTCACTCATAATATGAAGAGTAAAAGGGTTCCAAGTCGTGGGTATGTTGCATGAGAGTTGCATGAGAGTTAATGAGATAAGCCAGCAATCCACTATCCCAGTGTCATGTGTGTGTGTGTGTGTGTGTGTGTGTGTGTCTCACCCTAAATTGATTATTGCATCCACCTCATTTAAAACTATTTGACAATCTTCTGAGCTAGCTGTTGACATTGTCCTTACTCTGTGGATGCGAAGTTTGAAGTTTGGAGATATTAAATAATACCCAACTAGTGAGAGGAAGAATTGGAATTTGAGCAGTGATGCCCACCCACCATACCAAAACTTATGTTTTTTCACCAACTCTCTCGCTGTAAAGTGTTATGCACAAGTAAGTTTGTATTTCTATTGGAAAAATGTCATACAGCGTGCTTCCCACTGAGGCTAATTTAGTTCTCTCATCCTTAGAGGTAAAGAATAGTGAAGTTGTGGTAAGAACGGCAAGAGAAATGGCACCAGTTGAACTGACTCCAGCTGAAGCTCTGCACATTGCCTGGGAGAAAGCGTGTGTGCATTTAGCCAGTGGGTCCATCCGTATTGAGGAGAACGAGTCACACTGAGGGGGAAAGCAATGACTTAGGAGGAGCTGCCAAGACACTGGAACTCAACCTAGTGTTGATGTATGATAACCAGGGCACGTTACTGAAAGGCATAAAATAATACCGAAAGTTATTTTTCAGCCCATATGCTGACACAGCACCATTTTGGGTCCCTAACTGAAAATGATATATGAATTATCTCAACCTAAAGTCAGAAGTATAAATTATAGAATATATCTTTCACTGTTTTATTTGGGCTGTAAAGCGACACCTTATTATTTCTCCCTCCTGGGCTTTCTTTAATGAATCGGGATTTGAAAGTGAAATATTTATTATATGGCAGGGGAGAGATTACATCCTGTTTCAGAAAGGAGGGAGAAAAGGGTATGGAAATCAGGCGCATCTTGGAAATTGTCTCTTTCTTGTGATGAGAAATGGCTGATGCGAGTTTTTCTCCCCCTGTGCTGGGAGAGGCTTGTGGAAGAGGAGCCCCTCCAGCATGGTAAGCACATGGGCAGGGCTGCCGAGTCAGGGGTCTCCACCGCCTGCCTGCTGTCACTCACATGATTGGGCAGATTCGGTGGAAGAGAATCTGATTAGGGTCCTTTCACAGATTGCGTGGGAAAAGGGAGTACTGTGAGGAACCCATTAAATCGGGGCAAGGGTGGAAGTGAGAGAGAGCAGCAGGCAGGAAGGATACGCTTTGTCTCCATGGTTTTGCAGGTTGGTACTGCAGTTGGTTCAAGCCACAGGGCAGTTCCTAAGACTCAGCCCTGGTGCAAGAGACATATGTCTTCTTCTAGCTCCCAAATCGGACCTGATGGGGGATTATGGGAGTTTAGTACATTACATAATTGCTCAGGACAGTCAACCAGATTGTCCCACTGTTGGGAGTGACATTTGTTATGAGGAATGCTAGAGGAACCCCACTATACATGATGGGAGAAGGAATGGGGTAAGAGGCTGGACTCATAGGTATCCTAGGACACTTACCAAACAGCTCCACTTCTTGCAGTGTAACTATGACCACAGCTCAGGGGTTTATGCAAAAGTTCATAGTATTATACCTTATTCATTTATGCACTTTCCATTTTTTATATGTTAATTTATTCCATAAATTGTTAAGTTTCTATGTCTATGCAGTACACACTGTGGAAATGAAAAAAATATATATAGCCCCTTTGTACAATGCACAGTTGGCTGGTACGGAAGATAAATTACAAACAGAAATAAAAATCCGTGTACGTTTAGAGAATAGGAAAGAGCACAGCATAAACATAGTAATAGCAGAACTCTTCAGGCTTTTTCTATGTTGTTTATACACAAGTATGTATTGCATAAATTCATTCACTGTTAATGATGAGACAATGCTTAAAGGAGAAGGAAAGAACATTTTAGGGCATTTTCAAAAAGAAAAGAGTTGTGAGGCAGGAAGGTTGGAACAGATTGTTGGAAAGAGGACATCGAAGTTCTCAGAGCATGGAGTTTATTTAGAACCTTCATTTTATGAGTACAAACCCTCTACTATCATACTCTGTTTCTATTATTCTTACCTCTTTTTCATCATTATTGTGATCTTTATACTGTGTCCATGACTCCAAAATGGAAATTTGCTTCTTGGTATCTTGGATGGGCTGAACTTTGGTTCATGTGCCGAAATGAGTCTGACAGTAGGAACAGGTGAGGTCTTTAAGCGGGAAGTAAGTCATGAGTGTTTATACAGGGACTTGAAGGAGAGAGTCCATTCCTTTCTGTCTCTTTCACCACTGAAATACAGTGTTTGTCCCTTCTGGTAGATGCAGCAATCAGGCACCATCTTGGAGACAGAGAGCAGACCTCCTTCAGCGTCAGACTTGCCGGCATCTTCATCTTGTATTCCTAGAATCCAGAAGTGTGAGGAATAAATCTCCACTCTTTGTAAATTAGCCAGTCTGAGGGTATTTTGCTATAGCAGGGAAAACAGACTCACATAGAAACAGACTCATGTAGTCCCATACCTTGTACAAGCCACCCTTATTCAGGGCACTAACAGAGGTGGATACTTTTCTTTCCAGTCCAAGAAATATGGGCAGAAGAATAGTATCCACTACCCAATCCTTACACATCGACTAAAATTCTGCTCCAGGTTATTCGCCTCCCGTTTTCGGTTGTGGTGGTGTTCATCAGCGGGTCAACATAGAAGTTGCTTATCGTGTCAGGCATGGGCACCTTTCTGCAGAAGCCAAGAGCCCTAACCATTCCAGCCCCAGTGGCCTGAGGCTGCTTTGTAAACAGGAGGTGTTTGAGATAGATTTGACTGGCGCTCTTCCGGGAAGGCTAGAAAGGTTGGACTCCATTTGTCAGAGCAGTGTTTTTGTGCTGAATGCCATTAGCAGTGGGGAAGGACCACGCGGCTTGGGAGGCTGACATGCCGCGAATGGCAGCAGCCCTTGTCCACTGCTGATGGGGTCAGCAGTGTGGGGACCTCCAGTAGAGACTCTGTAGCTCTCTTATATTAGCAATTCAGAAGGGACTGGCAGGAGCTTCGAGCTCTCCCCTGACAGCCAGCTCCTGGGAGCTATGAGTTAAGCAAAGGCACCTGCCAATTGTAAAATTCCCTACATTTTCTGAACAACCATAGTGGCAGCAGTGGCAGCCCCGATGAGGAGGCCAAGGCATTTCTTCTTGACAGGGTGGCATAACGAAATGATTGCAATGCAGCTCAACTCCTTGGCATGGCGGTGCATATGTATCATTCACAGAAACACGGAGCTGGATGGGGAGTTAGACATCCTCCAGTGCCGCCTGCTCATTCCATGCATGTACACATTGTTTAGTGAATAAAAGGGAGCGTGGCCAAGCTAGAACTTGCACTCAGGTTTCCTGACCTCATCTGTACATATTGATGCGGGAGGAGGAGGGGACAAAAAGAGAAATTAATTAAAACAGACAAAGAAAAAAGTAGCATATTTCTAGTGGTCAGTTTATTAATTGTTTCCAAATTAGTATGTATTCTGACTTTTTCTAAATTAACAAAGTACATTATTACTTATTTACTGTATTTATTACTACAGTCTACTTAGAGTAAAATGTGTCTTTCTCTTTTGCCTCAGCATTTATAAATTCATGCTGCAGCAGCTGCTATGAAAGAAAATAATGTGTGGATGTTGGAACTCACCAAGAGGGTAGCAGAGGGAGCCAGATGCAGCAGGGCTGAGTTTGGTGGACTTGTGTGGAGCAAAGGAAAGAATGAGGTGACGGTCACCAGAGATCTCTGTCAGTCCTAGGATGAGGTCATTCCAGGCCTCTACAGCCTGGAGTGTTCAAGCGCCATGGGCTCACAGGATTGAGAGGTCTTAGGGAAAAGCAGAAGCATAAAGAAGGCCTCAATATTTACAAAAAGATACCTACTGTGAATAGAAAAAATGGCGAGCATGTGTGTGTGTGTGTGTGTGTGTATGTGTGCAAGTGCGTGCACAGTGTAGACAGGGTGGTGTTTCTCCTCCCATCCCTGCCAACCTCCTTTTAATTTCAATCCCTTCCAGAAAGAATTCAAGGATTCCTCAGTGTCTGCCTTGCTGGGTTTAAAGGTTAGCCCTCTGCTAATGAACTTTTTTAAAATGAATACTCCAGAACTTCTACATTCACAGGGACACATCGTCTCTGCTTCCCTGGGTGAGCTTGAGAGATTAGGTCCACTCGCTTCCCTGTAAAAAGGGCTGTCATATCTCTGTCATCCTTGAAACATTTCATTAGGTATGCATCAAACCCCATTTTTAACTTTGGAGTTTGGACCTGGTCATGAAGAACCAGGTGTGAATACAAACAGGGTGATGACCAGTAGCAGTGGTCACAACATGTGGTCACAAACCGTGAGTGTCCTTATGACAGTGAGCCTGGCTGTCTTCTGGTCTTTGTCAACTCGCCTCTCTCTGTCTTGGGTAATGGCAGCATGCTTAGCCATACCCTTCCCCTGCCTGTGCAATGTATAGCCATTATTTTGCTCTAAACAAATGACCACAACCACAGTCACTCAACCCTGCTAGTGTTGGCTCTTGGTACAGTAGACTGACACCCCCTCCGCTCTGTTAGTGTCAACCTGTTGAGGTGGACAACACACTAGGGGACGTTAAGAGGCTTGGGTTTGGATTTTGGTCCTATTATCTACACGCTGTGGGAGGCTGAACGTGTCATTTGATTTCTGTGACTTTCACTTTCCCCAACTATGGAAAGAAGATAAAAATGTTTACCTTGAAAACCTGTTGTGACAGTTAAGTGAACTGATTCAAGAGAGCACCCAGAGCGGAGTATTTTAAACACGATAGCAGCCGGGTCAGAGGGCAGGGGGTGATTGGTCTCTTTCTCTTTGTGTCTGGTGACTTTTCTTGATATTTTTGTTATCTCTTGTGATTTCTCCTGGCCTTTTATTTTCTCTTTCACCACAAAGCTACTGGGAGATGGAAGAGGAGAAGGAGTGCAGGATACTTAAAGGGAATAAAGAGAGAGATGATTCTCCACCCAGCTAAGAGATGACTCTGTTTGTGGACAATGTGTCCAGCTGAGGTGCAAAAGCCCTCACCACCATCAGTCTTATTTAGAAAATTATATCCCTCTCATCCCCCTGAATGTCTGGGACTACCAGCACCTCCTTGTAAACCTAGTTGACCTAAATACTTTTCAAACTTCCACTTTATGTGGCTCAAGTAATGCAAGGTAATCTTTAACTTTGAGGAAGCAGTTACTAAATCTAGTACTATTTACCTAGAAAAAATTCAGTGTATTGATTGGTAAAACCAAGCATGTTCTACTTGAAATTCTCTGAATAACTAATACATTTACTCCAAAAACTAACATTTAAATGTTTGAAGATTTATAAATTTTAAGTATCAAATGTATATATGATATTGAAATAATATTACATCATGTAAGTGTAATATAAATGTAATACAAATGTTTTTTACCTCATTTAAAGAAAGAAAACAATGCCCCTTTAGAAGAGGAGAGTCTCTGGAATAAAGTATGTTGTGCAAGGGCTGAGGTCCGTTCTAAGCTGGGAATGTAGTCGTGAGTAAGAGCCAGACCATGGCTTAGGGGTTTACTGAGTCCTACTCTTAGGAAACGGTACTTGAATAGAGGAGGTGTGCCTTGCTTCCAGATATTCCTGTTTCTGGTAAGCTCCTCTCCTTGGCTGCAGGTTGGCTCTGGTGACTTCTTTCTAATGAGAAGATGGCAAAAGTGACAAGCCATCACTTCTTTGGTTAGACTGTGCCTCTGAGGGAAGCCAGTAGGCAGGCTTTGAACTGTTCTACGGAGAAGCCCACGTAGACAGGAAACTAGGGAAACCTCCAGACAATAGCCAGCAAGTCACTGTGGTCCTCTGGCCAGTATCCAGCATTGAACAACCCTTGCTAATAACCTTGCGAATGAACTCAGAAGCACATCCGGTCCAGCTGAGCCCTGTGGTGAGGCAGCGACCCCAGCCGACACATACTGTAGCCTTCTGAGAGGCTTTGAGGAAGAAGCACCTGCTCAGGCCTTGTCTAATTCCTGATCCACTAAAAATATGAGATAATAAATCTTGTTTGGGGTAATAAAAAATGGGTTATGCAGCAATAAATAACTAATACAGAGTGGATGGAGAAAGTCTTTTCTGACTTTCATATATTTCTGGTCTCTAAGTTGTGACAGGTAGGGAATCCTGTGGAGGCACAACTGGAGCTGGAGTTGAGTTCCCAGAGTCCCAGACATGCAGGTGACAAGAGGCTGGCGTTTTGGTTCCTGTGCATCCTCCTGACTAGATTCTCCGGGAGAGGCACCTTTTTCTCAACTCCTTTCCTGTGCACCTCATTCCTACTCCTGAAGCCCCATCTCCATTTGCCTAGCTGCTAAAGCTCCACCTCCCATCTAAGGGAGAAGTGATTTTGTCAATTTGTTGGGACCTTCCAGGGCCCAGGGGCCTTAGGCATCAGGGGCTCTGAGACCAGGACACTCTGGCCCTGGTTACACCCTCAACATCTCCAAATACAACACATGTGCTGAGTCTCCAGAGCCAGAGGGACCCCTTGCATGGTGCTCTCTCAGTCTGATTGTTTTGTACCTGAAGCCTGGCAGCGAGGATCCAGGCTGCTAGAGCACAGGGTGGGAGCCGGAAAGAGCCTCCACACTGCTCCTGCAGCTCCTCTCCTGGGGGTGGGGATGCAGAGTTCCAGAGTCTTCCATTTGGGTCCGTTGAGCCAGCCACATTCATTTAAGGGTATCTTCTTTTGGTCACCACTGTTCCCCCAGTTGGTCAATATGGATTCCCGCTCGTCCCTCACAGGCTCCTCCACAAATCTCTGAAAACACATGATTCTCATAGTCTCAGTGTGTCCCTCTCTCTGCAGTGCCAGCCCATGCCGGCCTATGCTTGCTTCCTGCACACAAACACACACACACACACGCATGCACGCACGCACACACACACACACACACACCCTCTTCTCTACCCCTGCTTCTTCTTGATATCAAGATGCTAAGCTGTCTTTGAAAATGAAATCTATTATCCTCTCAAATAATCATCCCAACACCACGCCTCCCCCCAAGATGATTAGCATCTGTGTGCATTATTTAAAGTGCTGCATGGTTCCTATTTTGAAAAGCTATTTCCCCCTCCCTTTCCTGCCCAATCTCCAATGTAGGCACGATGCAGGAAGCAGCTCGGCATGGCTGAGAGAGGTCAGCTCTCATTAATGCAGATCCCATTTATTTAAAAATAGCAATATTATGCCACTTTCAAATAGCCTGAGTGAGCTAAACCATTAAAGGATTGTGTGTCGCTGACTTCGGACCTATTGTGAAGGCTTAATATTTCATAGCATGGTGACATATGGTACATAACCCATGGAGCAGCGCTATTGGTTTGGCTGTTCTGAAGCGAGGAGTAGGGAAATAATTGAAGAGAACATTTTATAGCCCAACACTAAGCAAAGACGAGAGCTGGAGCTTAGAAAATGTTGTGAAGGCCTCCTGAAGTTAAGGGTGGGCCTG